>APFE031111734.1:0-114447 GCA_000404065.3 Pinus taeda | reverse complement strand
ATGGAGCACATTGAGGAGTTCCAAAAATTGACATAAGGGTAAAAAATATTCAGAGGAGAATAGGATTGATGTCTTCATAGGGAATTTAGAGGATAATATCCAACATGATGTTCACCTTTGGGAACCTGATTCATTAGAGAATGCATTCAGGTTAGCAAGAAAAATGTAAAGCAAGTTATGAAAACCAGGCAACATACCAACACAAATAATATAGACGGAAGTGTTGTTGCCGCTAGTCTTCCACAACCTATAAGGTTGATACCACAACAATTGGAAAAAAAAAGAGCAAAGGGCTTTGTTACAGTTGTGATAGCAAATACACTAAAGGTCATAAGTGTGCTGAGAAGAAATTATTCTACATAGATTGTGAAGAGGAAGAAGAAAAGGAGCAAGAAAGGTCAAAAGAAGAGGATATACTCCAGGAACAAAGCCTATATAAAGAAGAAATTAATCCGATGATATCTTGTAATGCATTGGCGGAAATTACCACTCCTCAAACCATCAAGATAGAAGGACAAATCAAGAAGAAAAAGGTAATAGTGTTGATTGATTCAGGAAGTACCCACAATTTTATTCATTGTAAGGTAGCAAAAGAATTGAATTGCTTCCTATATCCAGCACCAGAGTGTCAAGTGATGATTGCAAATTGAGGAACAATAAATTGCTCTGGAAAGTGCCATAATATCAAGCTATCCATGGGAGAATATGTATTGACTAGCCCAATGCTTTCCATTCCAATGGGAGGTGCTGATGTTGTACTAGGATTCTAATGGCTACAATCCTTGGGTACAATAACTTTTAATTTTCGAGAACTTTTCATGAAATTTTCTGCGAAAGGAAAGGAAGTTGAATTAAGGGGTATTGCAAGGAAACCGGGAAAGATAATGAGCTCTAACGGTATGACAAAGCTTCTAAAAAAGGAACAAAGAGGTGTAATTTCACAATTATGCTCGCTAGATGTTTCCACATCGGAATCATCTATTTCTCCAGATCTCCAAAAAGTCTTGGACAATCATTCCAAGGTATTTGAGACTCCCAAAGGTCTCCCACCTATTCGTGATCATGATCATGCTATTCATCTAATTCCAGGAAATGTTCCTCCAAACATCAGGCCATAGAGATATCCCTATGCCCAAGAGAGTGAAATTGAATGTATGGTTGCAGAAATGATAGAGGCTGGTATAATTCAACCTAGTCAAAGTTCTTTCTCTGCTCCAGTAGTATTGGTGCACAAGAAGGATGGATCATGGCGCATGTGTCCGGATTATAGGGAGCTCAACAAGCTCACTATTAAAGATAAGTTCCCTATTCCTGTCATTGATGAATTACTGGATGAATTGCATGGATCAATTTACTTCACCAAGTTGGATCTTCGTTCAGGGTATCATCAAATCAGAATGAAGATTGAATACATTCCGAAAACAACATTTAGAACTCATGAGGGTCATTATGAATTTTTGGTCATGCCTCTTGGCCTTACCAATGCACCTTCAACATTTCAAAGTTTGATGAACTCAATTTTCAAACCATTCCTAATTTGTGTTAGTATTTTTTGATGATATACTAATCTACAGCAATTCTTGGAAGGATCATGTTGAACATGTTGACAGGGTGCTACAACTATTGGAGGAGAAACAATTATATGCAAAAAGATCCAAATGTTTCTTTGGAGTCCAGGAGGTGGAATATTTGGGTCATTTTGTATCTCATGAAGGAGTTAAGGTAGACCCTAGCAAAATTAAAGCCATTAAGGAATGGAAAATCCCCACATCCATAAAGCATCTGCGAGGATTTCTGGGTTGACAGGGTATTATCACAAGTTTGTTAAGAATTATGGGAGAATAGCATCACCTCTAACAACATTATTGAAGAAGAAAAATGCATTTTCATGGACTCTGGAAGCAACAAAGGCCTTTGAACATCTTAAAGAGGCAATGTGCCAAGCACCGGTCCTAGCTGCACCGGACTTCACAAAAACCTTTATTGTGGAATGTGATGCTTCAGGAAATGGAATTGGTGATGTTCTAATGCAAGATGAAAGACTCATTGCTTTTGAAAGTCGTCCAATCCAGGGAAATTTTTTAAGAAAAACTATTTATGAGAAGGAAATGTTGGCAATACTCCATGCACTTAAATACACTTCAAGGTAAAAATAGATCACGATAGCCTTAAATACTTTTTAGAACAAATATGTTGGGTTATGACTTTGAAATCATCTACAAAAAAGGGATGCAAAATGTGGTGGCAGATGCACTCTCAAGAAAGGATGAGGATGTGGAAGCATTGTTGTGTGCCATTTCTATTATCCAACCAGATTGGATAAATGAAGCAAGGGAGGAATGGAAGAATGGCGAAGAACTGCGGGCACTTATTCGAAAGCTACAACAAGATTCCAGTACTTCTGATACATTTAGCTGGAAAAATGATTCGTTATGGTACAAAGATCACTTATACCTCTGTAAGAATTCCCAGCTAAAACAAAAGATTCTTATGGAATTGCACACTTCTCCCTTAGGAGGGCACTCAGGATTTTTAAAAACTTACCATAGGGTTAAGAAGGAATTTTTTTGGGATGGCCTTAAATCAGAGATTCAAAAGTTTGTGGCGGAATGTTTGGTTTTCCAACAAAATAAAGTTGAAACAATTAAGACACCGGGTCTATTACAACCTTTATCCATTCCAAGCCAACGTTGGGAGGAGGTTTCAATGGATTTTATCACAGGTTTACCCAAGTCTGAGGGAAAGAGTGTCATCATGGTGTTAGTTGACAGACTTACCAAGTATGCACACTTTTGTGCATTATCACATCCATTTAAAGCTAGTACAGTTTCTACTGCATTTATGGAAACAATTCAAAAGCTACATGGAAACCCAAAGATTATTGTAAGTGACAGGATCCCATTTTCACTGGAAATTTTTGGACAGAATTATTTCTTGTATTGGTACTCAGTTAGCTCATAGCTCATCTTATCATCCTCAATCTGATGGGAAAACTGAGATAGTAAACAAATGTTTGGAAGGATATCTTCGTTGCTTTGTATCTGATAAACAGACACAATGGGTCAAATGGTTGCCTCTGGCTGAATGGTGGTATAACACTTCCTTTCATACAGCAACAAAAATGACCCCATTTATGGCACTTTATGGGTATCAGCCACCATCCATCACATCATATTTAAGAGAAAATTCTAAGGTTCAAGCAGTGGAACATCACATCAAACATCAACAACAAGTCGTCCAACTCTTAAAGGATAACCTCTGTTGGCACAGAATAGAATGAAACAATAGGCAGATCAACATCGCAGCGAATAAGTTTTGATGTAGGTGATTGGTTATTCCTACGGCTACACCATATAAGCAAATGTCCCTCAAGCAAGCTAAGAAGGATAATAAATTATCACCAAAGTATTATGGTCCGTACAAGGTGTTGCAAAAGATTGGTACTATGGCATACAAATTGGAGCTCCTGCAGCTTCTCGATTGCACCTAGTTTTCCATGTTTCATGTTTAAATAAGGTTATAGGTGACAAGCTCCTAGTTCAAACAATATTGCCAGAACTTGATGAGGAAGGAAAAATTATATTCGAACCGGAAGCAGTCATAGAAACAAGAACTCGACAGATACGAAATCGATCAATTTTAGAGTATCTTATCAAGTGGAAGAACTTATCCACTGAAGGTTCCACATGGGAGGATGAGAATTTTATGCAGAAGTATCCAGAACTACTTAAGCGTTGAGGAAAACATTTTTTTGAAGGCGATGGGCATGTTGGGTCGCTATAATAATAGTGATTACCCCATTAATATTGTAGTTATACCCCTTATTAATATTGTTGTGCCCCTATTTCCCCCATATTGTTATTACTGTGCCCCATAGAATCCCTCTATTGTTATTTTTGTGGCTTTATATTATTATTGTGTGGTCGGCTGGTTTATATTTTGACTGCTTAGACTCCTATATATAGAAAGGAGGTTTTGTCATTTGAATCATCCAAGAATTGTTCATTTATGTAATGTAAAGGAGGTTGCCCCCTCGAAGAGGCTAAATTCTAAGGCGTTGATCTATCTTTTCTATCTTTTCTTGAGCTAGTTTCATAACAGACGGGGACTAATCCTTCTTTGAATCAAGATAGATTTAGGATTTACTTTCTATTACTTACAATAGATTTGAATTTAGTTTTAATTATGGAATACTAGAACTCCTCTTCCATAAGGGGTGAACTTTAGAGTTGTCTGGCTAAGCCATTAATTCATCTTAAGGATAAATTTCTTGCATGAGCTCTACAAGAAGGAAAATCAGATGTCTCTTCTCTATTGGCAAGTAATGAACATATTATAATATAGTAGACATAGAGAGAAGATAATTGGACGTAGTTCAATGAGTCAGAACCAACATTCCAAATGGGGAAGAAGTTTCTTTAATTTCCAGACCGAGTGGTCTTCCTAATAATTTTGACATTATCATTTTGGTAAATCAACCTTTTTGGCAATAGGAGGCCCTGATGAGTTGTTATCTTTTGGATATTTTGTATTTTTAAAGTTTTTAGTTGATCACAATCACCCCTCTAAAACTTCCAATTTGGAGTTGTATCTTGGGACATGCATTTTCCAATAATCCATCATAAATAGTAAGACACTTGTCAAAGGTAAAATTTAGTAGTAAGAGGGATGTCTCTACATTTGATCATGCCTTGCAATATATTCTATATTTTACAAATTCTACCTTTCATGATATTGATGAAGGTATTTTGTGCAAAAGTTTTGCTCTTAGATTCTCAAGAAAAGACATAAGATGGTGTCAATCTCTTCAAGTTCCCTCTAATCATAGTTGGGATCAATTTATGACAAAATTCTTTAATAAATTTGATAGTTATCATTTTGAACATGTATGTGAAGAATTTGCATATTTACGATGGTTTGAAAATGAATATTTTATGGATTTTACTCTTAGATTTCAATTAAATTGCTTAAGATTCAAAGCTGAAGATAAACCTTTAGAAATGGAATTGACGGATTGGTTTGAATATGTTTTCTCTTTTTCTTGCATTCCAAATAAAAATGAGTCAATTACAAACTTTCATGAATCTTCTTCAACCTTTATTAACATAATTGATAATTCCAATATGGAGGTGCATACCAATCATGATGAAGTTGCCTCTATAATGTATGATCAATTCCCTCATTTAGTACACACCTATTATAGCATTAATAATGATCACAAGGCTTTCTCTCATGTTAATGAAACACAATCACAAAGCTTGGAAAATTCTGCTAAATAGGGACAAGAATATATGAGTAATAATCTTCAAAATTAATACAAACAACCAGTTAATATATCAACAAGCACGAGTAGAAATTGAAGATTCTAATAAAATACAACATTTCATAGAAGTTTCTTAATTTTGTCAGTATGATCAAATGCTAAGTTCACTCCAACTAAATAACATTATTCAAGGAATCAAAGTTAGCCAAGTGAATGATATGGAATATAAAATTTGTAATGAATAAAACATACAAGATAGTTTCATATTCATTTCTTCAAGTTCATATTTGTCCCTTTGTCCTAATATTTTCAGTGATAGTAATTTATCCCCTCTTTGCATTAATATTGTTCAAAAAATAGAATGGTTTATTTAAATGAATTTACTATTAGTTTTTAACAAGTAAAATAAAACATTATTTATAATTCTTTCAATATTGAAGAACATGTGATCAAAATTTATTCCTGTTTTGATGCATCATATCGTAATAAAGGGAATCCTACTGAATGTCATGCAATTATTTGTGATGATTACTCTGAAATTGAGGATGTTAATTTATATTAATATCCATTAAATCCTCATGATCAAAGTCATATTATATTTAGAATGTAGAAAACTTCCATTAATAAATTGTTCCAATAAGTTATCATTCTCAAACCAATTCTCATTTTCATGATTACATAATTCAACAATCCATCGCAATTTATGATTCCTATGATGATCCAATTCTCACTCTTGTTCATGATCTAGAATGATTCTCTCTCCCACAAGTTATTGCCAATAATCTCTCTAATTCTACTATTTTGACAAGTTCTTGTGAGAAGCAGATTGTTTCAAATGAGTCCCAATTGTGCCATAACATTAACTGTAACAATAATGTAAATTATGAGTGGATTTCATTATTGTTCCTTTGCTTATTTTGTTTGTTTTCAAATTTGATTCTATTGGCAATTTTCACTTTTTATATGTCATTTTCTAGCATGATAAACAATTATGTGTTGAAAATTTACAATATTCATTACTAAAATGTGAAGAGGAATCTCAACATTTAGATCATGGTCATGAAGAGTTGTTGATTTTCCAATTCCATCGTAATATCATATCAGCTTACTTTTCCTTCTAGAGTGCATCTTCAACATGAGTCAACACTTGTGATTCCATTGATCCAATATGATCATCAATATAACACATTTGAATATCTTTTCACATATACACTAAGCATCCATCCACATTCGTGATCCATTTCAGATATGTTTGGAAGCTTCATGTTCTCAAAAGATTGCTAATAATTTATCTTATATACATAATACTAATGGTTGTTTGACCTCTCTCCCATTTGACTTATTCCTATCTCCAATGAATATTCAACATTATTTTTATTTTCCCATAGATATTTTGTTTGAAGGATATTTCTAGGATATAATGTTTGTAACTAAACCTTTTGTAAATAAGCTATTTTTTGTAAATATGTTGGCAATAATTGTACATATTTATTACAGAAACATTTGGGCATATCAATCCCATAATTTATACCAGTAATTTTAGGGATCATCTAATGCTAATTCAATTGTTATATGCCCTAGAAAAGTCATCACTTTGAATGCCTCTTTTCCTGTGAGTTTCTTGGCTTGAAGCCCTCCAGAAATGCCTCCTTGAGGGACCAATTCAGCCTTGGTTGGGTAAGTGCGCTTCAGTGTAGGTAGGCCCATGTCAGGGTACTTTCTAGAGAACTTAGGCCCACCTTTACTTGCGTTGGGCGAGGTTGAGCGAAATCATCATAGGGTTCTAGGAATATTCTTATCTTCTAGAGCCATCTAGAAGATTCCCACACTTATCATCTCCTATGAGCTCAAAATTGGATAGGGAATGAGTGAAGTAACCTCCGATCCTCTCATACCTTCCTCCATAGAAACTAACACTAAGTTTCGAAGGCCATTCAATACCCTCATTTATGACCAAACCTTCTCCATTTTCCTATAAATTGAGCGCTCATCTAAGTGATGAGGGGCTAGAATTTGAGAATTTGTAAGGAGATACTATTGGTGTGAGGTTAGAGATTGTGGGCAAGTATTGTTATGCTACCTGAGTGTTGTGGTTTTGATGTGATGTTGGTTGGAACCCAAGCTGGAAGAGTGGAAATGGATCCGACTTCATGGTTGTAATTCTTCCTTCTACTTAATAAATCTATTTACACCTTTTCCCATATTCTTTCCTTTATGTCTGATGAGTATATGTGTAAATGATTTTGATCCCATTTTCTTATAGTAGATAGATATCTTGATATGATTGGTTTTTGTCTTTTGTTCATGATTGCACGTACTTGTCGAGAGCAAATAAGTTTGAGAAGGAGCGATGGGAGCCAAACAAAGGAGACAAAGTGAAGTCAAAATATAACAAGTAGGTCCCTTTTCTTATTTATCTTCTCTAGGAAAAGGTTAAGTGCTTTCAATCTTTTGTTCTATATGTAGCTACCCATCTATGGAAATTGTCTTTATTCGTAGATGCCAAATTCCACATAAAAAATTGGCGAATCCACTGGGGAACAAGCATCATTCCGAGTAGTTTACCTTCATCCTAGTACACCCTAGTAGACTTTACTTTCTTCCATTGATCTTGTTTCAGCCATTTTGAAGAGTTTTTTTGTTAAAATTATGGTTGAAAGTCCCTAGGACAGCCTCTCTGGAACCAGTGCAGGTTTGGTCTAGAGACAAAGAGTTATAGAGCACCCCTGACTTGAGGATAGTATGCTAAATCACACTTCCTCCCATTCAAGGTTGCATTGATCCTCTTTAGGTCAAAAAATCCCTCCTTTGACTTGATTTTTCCCAAATTTCCTTCTGTTTCTACTTGCTAAAAGATCAATGATGTTTGTGTCTCTGAAATCAATTTGTGTTCCTTTGCTAGCCCTACTTTGGCTTTGATTGTTTATTGTTTCTTAAAATAATTCTTTATCACTATCAATTCATTGTCAAAGTTAGTTTATAGTCAATTAATCTTTATTCAAAAGAAACTGTCGTAAAAGTCTTCATTTCATTCGAAACTGAATTGTCATAAAGTCTTCATTCTTGGAAAAATATTGATTGATTGTATGTGCATTAGTTTCCTTTTGTTCATATGAGCATTAAGGGAATTGAAAAGAAAAATTTTCATCATCCATTGAAAATGTTTGTGTGTGATCATAGGAATAGTTTAGGGAAATTGCATTAGATGTATTTTTTGTTCTTTGATTAAAAGAATCTGATTTCTCTAGCCCTACTAGCTAAGGATTTCATTGTTAAAATTGAATGAAAGAATTCTTATCATATTAGTTGCATTCTGGGAATTTGAAATACATCACATGGTGAAACTTGAAAGGAAAATTATTAATCAAGATCAACTTAAAATTAACATCAATTAACCTAATGTAGTATTGTCACCTAACACAAAACATTTAGAGGTTCAAGGTTAGAGATATATTACAGCATCATAAAACATAGCAACACTCACTAACTTGTTTGTGACACATTCTGAGTGTCATACCTCTTTCCACGTACGTGAGTATATCATAGCTCATCCATGTAGCTTCGAGTATATAGGGTGTTGTTATAGTATGTAAAGTATAAAGGAATGCTCTCACTGTGCAGTCTCACATTAGACAATGCTAATATAGATTGAGCCTACACATACTTCTGGGCATATATGGGAGGACAACACTAGATTTCTACCCATCCTTAGGTAATCGAGTCGGCTGCCTTGTACACTGTGATACACCAAACACAACATTCAAGGGTATTGTGTGCCCGTACATCTCGGTTCATTGGGAGGTATTGCAAAGTTTATAGTTGCTTTGTAAAATTTTGCCTAGCTTACCCCTTTTTTGTTTATTTATTTTTGAAATAAAATAAATCATCAATCATGGAGGAAAATCAACACTTACCCCATCATTCATGGAGAGCAGTGACTAAACCGCCTTTATTGCCCGAAGCTACACATACCTTGTCGAAGCGGTCTCATTTGACTGGATCCAGTACTTCACAAACTTTTGGTTCTTCATGTCAATTAGAAGAAGCACCTGTACTGGTAAGTACTGTGACCCTAGTTACTCCTATAGTTACTGGTACATTTGTTACTGAAGTAGAATCTCCATGATTACTTGAGGAGGCTAGAACTGAATCTAGTGAAATAGTAACCCAAGTTGTTCAGCAACAAGTTGATTCTCAATATAAAGTTGTTCAACAAGAAATTACTTCTGAACATGAATTTTTCCAACCAGAAGTTGATCTTGATCATATCACTATTCAATCAGAAGTTACTTCTAAACCAAAAGTTGTTCACGAAGCCCAACCTGAACCTATTCTTTTACTAGAACTTTTGGATCTTGAAGTTGAACAATCGAAAGTTGTTACCATACCGGAACAGTATCGATCGATACATCCTCAAACATTTGTAACTGTCGAGATTTCATCTTTACCTCAAGAATAAATACTAGAAATCTATTAAGGACCCGATAGTAAAATCCTTCCACCTCGTTTGATTTCAATAGAAGAGGAACCTGTGGTAGAATCATCGATAACTCCATTCCATTTTGGAACTAGACTTTATCTATATCCTGAAACTGCTCATTTTACTGCTCCTTTTGATCTTGATTACTTTGATACACCTATTAACTCATTAGGAAAATTATTTGGAAATTTGAGTATGGGAGAGTCAACATCCCAGATTGTACCATATGTTACAGCTATAGCATAATCTTTTGTTGCAACCTTTTGATGTTTACTACAACACATGAGTCACATTTGTATGGAGTTCCATCCATCCCATCAGGCTACCAATCTTTATCTGGAACCCACTCAAGTGTTTCTTCTAGTCCTTGGTCTTCACCAATGTCCTCTACAGGAATTTTATCAGGTTCCTCATTAATGGCTACTAAACAGTTGGACCCATCAAGTTCATATCAAGCTGGTTCATCTGGTTGTTGTCCTATATATCCGCTTTACACTAGACTACCCCAATAAAGAGAATGATATGCACATTCTCCTTATCCTCCATTTTCTTGGGGGAAACCATATGTTAGTATGCCATCGTCTTTAGGTCAACCTGGAATGATTGTTTGTTAGTGGCAACCAACAATGCCTGTTCAACCTAGGATAGGTTAGTTTTCCTTTTACTGGAATGAGTCAGACTTATATTGGTTTAGTGTATTCACAACCTGGTAAATTTTACATTGGTGGGAAACAATCGTTAAATCAACAAACATTGTATCAACAACGACAACAATTGCTTCAACAACCTTGGCATCCCCAATATCAACAACAACAATTCCAACAATACCAACCTCAACATGGACTTGGTCAACAAGTCTATGTTGGGTTTGGTCAACAACATGTTTACCCAGGTCTTGGTCAACAAGCTTACGTTGGGTTTTGACAACATCAAATGTATCTTGGTTCTCAACAACAACCTTACACCGGATTTTCTCAAGAAACTTCCCATATCAAGGTTACCAACAACAGGCACCTTATGCTAGTATGAACAGGACTATTGCCCAGGAAATTCCATCTTACCCTAGATATGCTCAACCTAACCTCAATAGACAACTACCTTTTCTTACAACACTTGAGTTACCAAATCTAAATCAGCTCACCAATGACCCAATTCTTTATGCACCTTGGTGGATGGTGATTCCTCATAAGTTATGTTCTAATATTCTGAAATTCAATGGAAACCTTGGAGAAGACCTATCCAACCATGTCATGAATTTTCATTTATGGTGTTCATCAAACTCCTTGAATGATGATTCTATTAGACTATGCATTTTCTAGAGAATGCTTACTAGCTCGATTGCAAAGTGGTACATTGAGTTACCATGAGATTCTTTTGATAATTTCACTACCTTATCTACCACAGTTTTAACCCACTTCCAGTTACCCATACGATATGAAATTGAAATGGAACTGTTAACCAAATTCAAACAGACTGCTACTACTTATATCTCTGATAATATTCATGAGTGGCGTCATCAATGTTGAATGGTTAAAACATATGTTCCTGATCAACTCTTAACTAAATGGTTTAGAAAATCCTTGTTGCCATCTATGACTAAGGATGTGGTGAAAGGTGGAGTTGTCACAGAAGAGCAAGTAATTGCTCGTGCCTGATATTTGGACTTGATTTATACACAGTATGGCATGCTTTATGACAACATCCCAAATGCATCCCGACCAACATTCATTGTTCCTCCTCCACCATCGAGTAAGGATTCTCATGTCAAGGATAGTGTGATTGGTTCTGCGAACGCCAATGGCAGGTAGACCATCTGGTCAAACACTTTCCATTTCTAATCAAACTACAAATGCACTTGATAACACTCTTGCTTCCAAAATCAATGTCATTTCATCTGACAAAGGCAAGAATGAAAAGCAACTAGGAGGAAAGAAGAACAGGAGAAGAAA
The DNA here is from genome assembly GCA_000404065.3 of Pinus taeda. NCBI lineage: Eukaryota > Viridiplantae > Streptophyta > Pinopsida > Pinales > Pinaceae > Pinus > Pinus taeda. Next base: position 102,755 of record APFE031111734.1, on the reverse strand, counting down.
GAACAAACAAAAATAATTCCCCTCAAGAGAAATCATATGATTCCTCTCTTTCAGCTACGAAATCTCATTACCCATGTTTAATCTCTAATGATGAGCACTTTACGTGAGATTGTCCTCACTGCTTCGAAGTCTTAAAGCTTTTGAATACTTCTAATACATCTATAGTGTTAACTCATCCTTTTACGAATCCAAAGACACATATGGTTGGTACTAACCATGCTTCCACTTCCCAAGTTCTTATGCTATCCATATCTAAGTCGAAAAATGATATTTTGGTGTCAACACAAAGTAAAAATTATGGAAATCAACCATCACTATCGAATAACCAAGCTGATCAACCTAATCCTTTGACCTCAACTTCATCTGATCCTTTTCCACCACCTATTGCACAAGAGTTGACAATAAAACTGCCTAAGGGAGTTATACATAAATCAACATTTAGTCCTCAAGCTCGAGCTACACAAAACTATAACATAGTAGAATATTTGGCTCAGTCACCTTCCACTATGTCATTGCTTGAGCTGATTTAGAATTATCCCTCCCAAAAGTAGTCTTTGCTATTAGCAATTGGTGGAATCGATCCAACTAATTCCAATCTTCTTGTTTTCAACCATGCTGGTTATATGCCACAGTTACCAACACAATTAGCATTCTTGATTCACGCAAATGCCTTGAATAAACTTATTTACCGAACTGATATTGATGAGGGGGCATCTACTTGTATTATGTCTATGAATTGCTAGAAAACACTTGGCTCACCACCTTTGCCACATTCACCAACAATGTTAAAAGCTTTTGACAGTCGCACATACACGCCTTCTGGAATATTAAGTAATCTGCAAATCGAACTAGGAGGAAAAATAGTAATTGTTGAAGTTGAGGTTGTTAATGGACCCCTTGACTAAAAAATTTTGCTAGGAGGACCATGGGTTTATGCTATGGCTATTGTAGTTTCTATGTATTTTCGTACGATTGCATTCCCTCATAAGGGTGGAATCACAGTTATCAACCAACTTGCCTTATTCACCTCTAGTTCATAGGCTACTAGAAGTATTATGTTAGTACACATAACCCCACTATCTCTTAAAAATATTGGTGTAGATATCTTTAAAGATTCTTCCCTAATCGGTACTTTTTCAGTACCACCACCATCAAACTTTGCGGAAGTGGAAAAAGTTGAGACTTGCAACATGATATGTTCCACTTCATCTAACTTAAGGGAGATTACCAAAACCTCTAATGTTGATAGTAGTAAAGAAATCATGTCGCTAAGCCCTAGTGAGCTTGCATAGCAATCAATCTTTTTGGCTTGTGTGACAAAACCAAATCCATCTTCGTCAATTGTATGGGTAGATCATTCATTAAAATATGGTACTTCTTCTAATCTTTTTTCACCTATATTTTCTACTATGAAGGAATTATCCAATCAATGTTGACAGAAGGAGAACCGTCGAAAGATTATCGTCATTGTTCCCATATTCCGAATCACATAAAATATTATTCAAATTAACTTAATCATCCTTCATTTGTAGATTTCCTTTTGAATTATATTTTCATAGATACAGTAGACTCTGAGTGAAACTTGTCAAATATCGAGGAAATTGTTTCTATCAATCTTTTGTCCAAACCTAACCTTGTAAAAAGCATTCATGTTGTAAAATCTTGTTCTCCATCAGAACTTGATATTTACTATGCTCTCTTTCATTAATTCTGAGATATATTTGCATGGTCACATGAGGATATGCCAGGAATTAAATTTAGTATAGTTGAACATGAAATCAAAATGTTTCCTGATGTCAAAATAATATGACATCACCTCCACCCTGTTCATCCAAAGAAGGCTACTCCTATTAAAATAGATGTTGAAAAAATTTGGCATCCTAGATTCATATACCTTGTTCCTCTTATTGATTAGGTTTCCAATATTGTTCCTGTCATGAAGAAACAAGGGAAAATACAAGTGTGTATCAATTATAGGGATGTTAATCAGGCTTGTCCAAAGGACAATTATCGCACTCCCTTTATCGATCAGATTATTGATGAATGTGCCAGATGTGAAATATTTTCATTTATGGATGATTTTTCGGCTATAATCAAATCAATGTCTACCTAGAGGACCAAACGAAAATTTATTTTATTTGACCATGGGGCACATTCGCTTATAAGAAGCTCCCTTTTGGTTAAAAGAATGCAGGGGAAACTTTTTAGAGGGAAATGAAGTATGCCTTCCATGAGATCAAACATATTGTTCAACCATACCTTAATGATTTGCCTGCTCATTCATGAAATCAGATTGATCGCCCACAACATTTGAGGGTTATATTTTTATGGTGTTGATGCTACGAAATACAACTCAAGCCACACAAATGTGTGCTTTGTGTTCGTTCTAGTCATTTTCTTGGATTTGTAATGTATAATGAGGGAATTTGACTCGATCCAATAAAGGTTTAGGCAATTCTTGACTTGCCTCCACCTTCCAATCTACTACAATTATAGAGACTCCAAGGGAAGGATAACTTTATGAGGTTGTTCATTCCCAATTATGTTAAAATTTCCAAAGTCTTTACTCGTCTACTGAAAAAGGGGATACCCTTCCATTGGGATCAGGTTGTGTAAGCTTCCTTTGATGCTCTTAAAGATACCTTGATTAGAGCCTCATTTGTGTATTCCCCGAATTACCGAAACAACTACTTCCTCTATCCTGCCACTGCAAATAGAAGCATTAAAATGGTTTTAGTCCAAGAGGGAGATGAGATTGAACATCCGATATATTATTTCAGCCACAATCTCAATAATACAAAAGTTAAGTACTCCTATATCAAAAAGTTAGCTTTGTTTGTTGTTCAAGCTATGCAGAGATTTTGCCACTATATCCTACTCAGAAAGACCACTGTCTTTTTGGATTGCAACCCTATGACATATATTTTGTCACGTCAATTGCTGGGGGGAAATAACCAGAATGGATTGTCATTTTCTAGGAATTTGATTTGGAGTTCATCAAATCCAAATCAAAGAAATCCCTTATTTTTTATGAGCTTCTTTGTGACCTACCCTTGAATACCATTGATTCAACATCAGAGCCATCAATTATGGATGAGTATTTGTTCCTGATTTCGTCAACTAACCCATGGTATGGAGAGATATTGATTTATCTCTAGACCCAAATTTTTTGGCTTGATACCTCTCGCTCGCAATAACAACATCTGATACCAAGCCAAAGATTATCTGATCATTGGTGACTTTCTTTATCGTCATGGTATCGATACAATTTTACAAAGGTGCCTCACTCATGGTGAAGTTGTGAAAGTTTTGAATTATTTCCATTTATGTCCTTGTGGTGGACACTTGTCTTGTTATGCTACCGTGCAGAGAATTCTCCGTGCTAGTTACTTCTGGCTTTCCATATTCAAATATTGCATTATTACCATTAGAAGTTGTCATGCATGCTAGATCTATGACTATATAGCTAGATTACCACCTACACAATTGCATCCTGTCATCGTTGTTGGACCATTCACCAAATGGGGCATTGACTCCATGACATGTAACCCCACCTTAACTGAGGGGCATGCGTACATTATAGTCGTGGTTTTCTATTTTACAAAATGCACTGAGGCGATGATGACATTAAACGATAGTTGTGAGATGGTTGTGCTTTTCTTTTCCAACCATGTGGTTTATCGGTTTGGTGTACAATAGGCTATAGTTACAGATCATAGGTCACATTTTCGCATTCACATGATGGTTGTGTTAACTACCAAGTTAGGACTTTCACATGATAGTTCTACTCCTTATTATCTGCAAGTTAAAGGACAAATTGAGGCGATCAACAAAGTCCTAAAGCAAATGCTTCAAATAATGATAGGAGTCCATAAATGAAACTAACATTTAATCATGTACTTTTCTTTGTGGGTATATCGAACCTCGGTAAGAAATGCAACTAGATTCACACCATTTCAATTGGTGTATGGTCTGGAGGCAAGCTTGCTGATACAATGTGAAAGTTCATCTCTTAAACTTGTAACTGACATGTTACATGAAACTTTTGATGCAGAAGTGCATTTCTTAGAACTTATCCATCTAGATGAAACCCGTCGTGAAGCCACATTGGCTAACAAAGCATATAAGAAATGAATCAAGGTGTAATATGACAGAGATGTCAAGCCTCGCATTTTCTTAGAAGGAGACTTGGCCTGACTTTATGATTAGGAAGATGATAAACTAGGAGCAAGGAAATTTGAACCACTATGGATGGGTCCTTACATTGTTAAGTGTGTTTTGGCAAAAGGTGCCTACGTGTTGGTGGATTATGATGGAATTCCATTGTCGCAGCCCCGAAACGGGCTATAACTCAAACATTAATATGCTTAATTGAATGTAGCAAAATCACTATATATCTACTTTAATTGCATGTGTGTCTGTTAGTGTTTCTTTTAGGTTTTTTATGTGATTAAGTAATCCACTTTGCATTTGTTGCGGATGTCAGAATCATTGGAACCATTTGTTGGTTACATAGATGGTGCTAGTCATAGTACCAGAAACTATCTTCTACAACATGGGCCATTTTTTCTCCAAGTGCCGAGTTAGTTAGTTTTTAAGGGATTTGTATCAGTCAATCAATGAACAATATCGTTGAGTATAGAACATTGATAAAATTTCTCCTTGATGCCATTTCACTTTTGAAATTCGGTAAATCATTATTAGGCTAGACTCAAAACTCATCGTACTGCAACTAACAAAGATTTATATCGTTTGAAACCCAATGATTCTTCATATGTTCCTTAAAGTTCGTCTTTTGGAAAGACATTTTGAGCACATTCAACATCAACATATTTCTAGAAACTTAAACACATTAACCAATTCATTAGCAGACTATGTGTTAAACAAACATTTTCGACAAATGTAAAAGTAATTTTTCAATTCACAGCATTAGTTGAATAGGATTATAGATAACCATATATATCTAAACTGTGAAAGTAAAAATAGATAGATGTTTTAACATTTCTACAAAATTTGTTTTTAATAAATGTTTGGTCATCTAACCTAAAAACTCAAAATGAATGAAAAATCATCGTATGTAAAACTAGTGATGCTCATGATAACAGGTCACAACTTGAGCTATCATGCACAAAAGCTGCATCCAATAACCAGGAACACTAATAGTATGGCGCTACAGCCTCATAGGTAACTCCTAGATCTGGACATCTATAATATCAAGGGATAATCCATCTACATGATCCTATAACTCTGCTAGTGTCTCAACCAAATCCAAATCCTAGAGAACTTCTCTCCCAACATTTCTCTGCACCGGTCCATGTGCCTCTTATTGGTGTCTCATAGGTCAAACAGTACCAACATCTACATGCATGAGAATGATTTTCATTTAGTCTTGGAAACATAAAAACAAAAAAACATGTAGAAAATTGAAAATAAAAAAACAGTTGGCCAAGAAACAATTTACCTAAAGCACCCTATTGAGCACCCACTAGTAAACTCAACTCTAGATCTCCATGAAAATCCATCCTTGTGTATGGATGCTCCTTGATGAAAATGTGTTGTCAATCAAGCCAACTGGAGAATGAAATAGAAAATGTAATCGATGGATCACCAACAAGTCTAGCCATCAATGTGACCTACCTCTGCATCTGTAGATCTCTAGGACCAGCTACACCTAGTGTTACATGCTGAGGTTGCATCAACAAAACTCTCTCTAAGGTAAAGGAAATTAAGATCAATCCATAACTAAAGTTCTTTGTATTACAGCTCTTTACCTTTGTCAGTTGCTCTTTCAATGAAGAAAGTACTGCCTCACACCAGTTGAATAAAGTTGGCTCTAGTCACTCAAGTGCATAGTGCATGTATGATCTGTTTGCCATATGGAGTATCACATTTCCTGCCAACTTTGTGATGGTGAAAAGTATTGTTCTCGAACGAAAATCATAGATATATTTGATGATTACCTTTCTGTCCTTGCTAGGCTATGTACCTAGCCAACAGAATTTTCAAAAATAGTCCCTCACTAATTCCCCTCCACGGGAGGAACCTGAAAGTGAAATGGCGGCACCTTGTCTCGAAAACCCTATAAGAAAGTAAAAATAGTCGATCATAATAAGGACCACTTTGTGGCTTATGTGAAAATCCTAATCCGTTCGATCACATGGATGAACTAGGAACTACAATAGTTTTGATTATTGCCACATTCTGGACAACCTGAAGTATTTTAGCAATCGATAGCTTTTGAAGGCCTCAACTATACATGGATTATTTAGGGCAACCATGTCCTGTTCATCATGTTCTCTATCTTGCCAGGTAATATACATTCTGATCCCATGAAAGCCTAAAATCAAACCATAATATTAGTTAGGATCCTTTTCATGCAAAAAACTGAAGAAATTTTGGGCCAAATTGGTGAAAAAGTTTGTGAAACTCACCCAGTGCAGTCCAGGCAACTACACTGTAATGTAGCTAGCCTTTTGTCTGGGTTCTCCCTAGTAGAGTTTTCAACATGGAAGTGTGCGTTGATCCGAGTGAGAAATATTCAAACCCTAGGGAGCAGAAAAACCCTAAAAACTTGTATGAAATAGTAAAATAATGATATGGAAGAAAGAGGAGGGGTAGATCTTTTACCTAGTCTAGACAACATGAGAAATGATCCACATAATGTCTCGCAGTCAACTGCTGAAGATCGAGATAAGAAACAAGGTCATAGGAAAAACTGCATGGTAAATACCAAATGGTGAAAATAACATGGTAAATTCTTGTTTTCATGTTTATCTCATAATCATTTAAAGAGTAAAATTTACTATTTACCTATTTTACCAATGAACCAGGTATGCTTAATTCATTTAGTGTTACTTTGGATAGATTTACAACAGGCTCATAGAATTTGACATGCATGATTGTGAATTGTACATTGACCACAAAGCATAGTTTTATCTCTTTTTTGAGCTCTGTTGAACATTGAAAAAGGAACCCCCTTGGAGTCCTCTTTAAGGTTTTTTCAGACAATCTAAATATGAAAATATTGTCATGTGCTTGTCCTTTTCAACTTGTTAACGGATTAGAAACAATATCTACTTAGTATACATTTAACCCTTTTCCAGACTAAGATAGATTATTTACGAAAAAGGAATATGTTGATCGAACATGGTCAATAGGTTCTCTCTCATATTGTTTTATGCCTTTTCAGGCTTGAGAGACAAACTTAAGAAAAATAACTTGTGGTGTTTTCTTTTTGTCCCTTTTTGAACTCTCTAAACATGAAAAGGACTGAGTTATCATTATCGTTAAACTCGTTAAAACATAAAATAGAGACAAACTTATCCATCATGACAAGACTGAGTTTCACCTTTTCCAGACTCGTTAAAACATCAAATAGTGATGGTTTCACCTAAAGGGTGGAATTATACAACAAGAATATGTTATTCTCCTCATTGATAAAAAGTAAAGAGGTACTAGGCAACAACTACTGGGGAAATGGGAAAAGCAGTAAACCACTTTATGGCAGCAGGTTTCTCTTGAAAATGACACTTTCACTTCATCGTTGTGACCACATGGGATGGGTTATCTACTTGATGGTCATCATACCTTGGTCTATCATGCCATCCATTGCTTTTTCTTGGGTCAATGCTACCAATTCATTTAGTGTCATCGACATGTTAAAGCGAAGTCACTCATTTTAAATTCATCATTTCCAATACTCATAAACCTTCATTTTCATGACTACCATTCCTTAAGCTTATGTCATTAGTCACATTTTAGTCTCCAAAAATCATTGCACTCGTTTCTTGTCATTGATGTGAGATACATGAAGGCCCTCCTGTGACGAGTCGATTCTTTTCAACATCAACACACTATCCAAGAAGTTGACATAGAAACACCCTTCCAATACCTTGAGGATTGCATACATCAATGGTATGTTTCGCGCTTTTGGTGATAGGTTGGCATCAGTGGCCTTCGACCAAAAGACTTTGTATGGTGGTCGACATCAAAACATCCATTCACACCATGAAGAATGTACTGTAATACCTTGAGGATCATTATCATTATCGATGATTTCTCTTGCTTTTGTTAATAGCTTACATCATTGGCTCGTACTAGAGTGAACACTTGAACTATTGAATGAGATAGAAGACCCCAGATCTAGTTTCATCCATCTAGGCTGCAATTTTAGGAAAGTATCAAATCATTTGTCTGATGGATTTACATTGATGGTCATCTGATCATGCGTCTATATCTGTAGATGACTATATATGTATTTATAATGAAAGTTTATGTGTAGAGCATGGGTATTCCTTCCCTCAGTAGTTCATGAGAAAAAATCAAAATATCATGGTATTGTTTACTATAATCAATGCAGGTCACCATCCACTTCGGAAACTCCTCATCACATTGTAAAGCATATAAGTCCACATTATTGTCTTTGACTTCATGCTTTAGGGGGTAGCTGTTATAGATCCATTTGGGAACATCACTCCCATCATTCAGATGAATAATTTTAGAGTTCACCAAACCATAATTCAGTTGCTACAGCCCTAGACAAGTCATCACTTTCAATGCCTCCTTCCCTGAGATTTTCTTGGCCTGAAGCCTTCCAGAAATGTCTTCTTGAGTGACTATCACAACCTTGATTAGCGGTAAGTGCACTTTACTATAGATAGGCCATGTTAGGGTGTTTTCCAGAGTACTTAGGTCCACTTTGACCTGTGCTGGGCGAGATTGAGAAAAAATATCACAGGTTTGTAGGAATATTCTTATCTTTTGGATCCATCTAGAACATTCCCACACTTATCATCTCCTATGAGCTTGAAATTCGATAGGTAATGAGTTAAGTAACCTCATGTCCTCTCATCCCTTCCTCCATGTAAACTAACTCTAGGTTTCGAAGGCCATTCAACACCCTCATTTATGATGAAACCTCCTCCATTTTCCTATAAATTGAGCACTCATCTAAGTGATCAGTGGCCAAACTTCAAGAATTTGTAAGGAGATACTATTGGTGTGAGGTTTGAGATTATAAGAAAGTATTATTATGCTACCAGAGTGTTGTGCTTTTGATGTGATGTTGGTTGGAACCTAAGCTAGAAGAGTGATAATGGATCAGGCTTCATGGCAGTAACTGTTCCTTCTACTTAGTAAATATATTTAAAACTTTTCCCATATTCTTCTCTTTATGTATGATGATTATATGTGTAAATTATTTCGATTCCATTCACTTATAGTAGATAGATCTCCTTCTTTGATTGGTTTTTGTCTTACCTTCATGACTGCAGGTACTTGTCAAGTGGATTAAGTTTGAGAAGGAGCAACGGGAGCCAAGCAAAGGAGACAAAGGGAATGTGAAAGATAACAAGTAGTTCCCTTGTATTATTTATCTTCTATAGAGAAAGGTTAAGAACTTTAAATCTATTGTTCTAAATGTAGCTACCCAACTAGGGAAATTGTGTTTATCTGTACATGCAAAATTCCACATAACAATATTGCATTCATATTTATTTATTTTCGATTAGTTGTGATTGTAATTTTTTTACTAATATTTTTTCCATACGTACATGCATGAAATAAAATGCTAGAATGGTTACACTCACATCATGACTATGCCTCATCACCTTTCATGTAGTTAGGGTTAAGGATATATTAGTTTTGTTTCAGATTCCTTTCCTATTTATATTACTTTCATTTTTTAAATTTTTTAATAAGCATGTAATGAGGCTTTGATGCTTCCTTGCATCTACTTCATTCTCTAATAAAGAGTGTTTGAGAAGTATGATTTCTTAAAATTACGCTTAAGTTGCACTTGTTTATTTTTCTTAATAAAGATTCGAACATTTTTGAAATCTGCAATGAAAATAAGGAGACATGAAGCTCCAAAGAATATTTACAATTAGGCATTGTTGAAAAAATTAATTTCCAATTCATAACAATTTCTATATGATGAATTTTCCATTCTTGTCCCTCAGTGTTATTATGAAGTAGATCCAAATGAATATCTCATTACATAGAAGTTAATTTAGTTTTAGTAAGTAGATGATTTTGAACATATGCAACATTTGAGAAATGCATGGGAAAACTTTAAGATTCACGAGATAAACTCTTCCAGGTATGCATTGAAATGTTCATTTTCATTTGTTGTCAGTTTGTCTTTTCATCAATTTATTTCTTATTTTTGCTTTACTACTTTTTATAGATCTTCATGGGCTTGATTTTGAATACTTGAGATAAGTGATCAGTCAACCCTTGCCAGATCATATGCATGTTGAGGGAAGTATTTTTCTTTCTCATCAGAAATACTTCTGCTTTGTGCTCTGAATTAATGTTTCTTTACATACCTTCATTTCTTCGGAAATCCATTGATATGAGTCAATAATCGTAGTTTTGCCTTTCGTTGATGTAGATAAAATTAAATTCTAGACTCTTTCATATTCAGTTTTATGATAAGCAAAGGAAAACCACAAAAAATAGTTTTTGTGGCATGTTATAAAATTCCACTATCCACCTTTTCCTATTTTGAATCGTGCATCTGCCAGGTTGAGTTGAGCCTTTCCATTTTACTCATTCATGACGCATTGGCCTTAGTAACATTTCTTCTTCTGAATTGTTTCAAGATATCTATCTTGTAATTATTTGAATCTTGATCTTCTATTTTTCACTTTTCAATATATTCATACCTTTAGGGTTTATGTTATACCAGAAGCATTTGAAAAGCCATCTTGAGGTTTGTCTCTTTGAGATCCATGAGGCCTAGAAGTCATATTGGACTATTATCATAAATCAACTCCAATATTATGTTTTTATCCAATATTAATTTTGAGCTTCCTTTTATCGAAAATCTCATTTAAAAGATTTACAATAAATATTTATATTAGTACCTCTCATATTGGAAGTGAAAGTCAATTAAACCTCTAAAAATGAATTCCACCCAAAACATTTTAATAGACTAGCTTATATTTATCAAAATTTTGTCTATCGAAGAATTGTCCTCATTTAGGAAGTCTTGTTTATCAGAGCTCTTACCTTTTGTTTTGACTCTCTAGGATCCTTGGAAATTTCGGAATATTGGGTTAAGTATCCTTGTAGGCCTTTCGTACAATCATTTATTGTTAAATTGTTGGATAGTCGAGTATGCTCACATGCAATCCTATTTGATTACCTTTGTATATATATGTTGACTTTCATGTTACACTAGTATTCGAGACGTTAGATGCATTTTTAAGTATAATTTAGTTAAAAATCCAAGTATTCATCCCTCGGGATGACTTTGTGACTTTGAGTATATACATTCTTCATGGTGTGTGCACTTGTGCCTATTTTTACTCTTCATGGACATCTTTGTGGCTAATGAGAAATGCATCCCCTATCGATTGTCTACATTTTCATATTTATATTACTATCAAATGCTCATCCCATCATCATGATCATATTTTAGTATACATCTTTATTTTCCATTCAAATTCACTTTTGAGTAGCCAGTCTAATGGTGTAGTGAGCTAATAAGGAATTTGGAATAGGTAAAAGTAATGGATCATGGTTAATTCATGTTGGAATTCTCTTTTGTTTTGATATATCACTCAATATTTAGAATGTAAAATTTAAAAACCTCTCCATCTACACATATGCAACACATATATTGGGACCCAGTCTTGATTTTTGAGAGTTTATGAAAATCATGGAGTTGACATAAAATATGAAATATAAAGAGAGAAATTGCTGCTACAATTCATAGAAAAGTACATCTTCATTTTCATTTCTAATGGATTTTATTTATTCCTCTGACTCCTTGAATATGAGACATCATTCTTCTAGTTTTACTGCTTGCTTTAATTTAGACTTAATAATTTATTATTTCCAACCAATGAAATTTTCATATCTTCTTTTGGTTTTTACTTCCAATTAAAAAAAAGAGGCAATATTTTGTTGGAAAGGGCAATATATCTTAGGTAAGATCAAACAAAATTTTCCAATAGTAGTTTCATATGCTCATTTTCATTCATCTCCTTCTCTTTACATTTAGTTTCAATTTTGTTTTACTTTTTCTGATATATATCTTTGTTTCGTTGGAGCTAAGGAATTTTTTTCAGACCCCTGTTGGCTCATATTTGGCAATCAATCTCTCTTGTTTCATATCCTTTCAAATTTTCAGAGAAGAAGTAATGATCCTCATAAAATCAGCTAAACTGGGGAGTTTTTGAACTTCTACTTTGATTCTTAAGCATTCATTTTATAAAAAAATGCTAAGATGATTTTATGTAGAATTTTCTTTGAAATAAAAAATTTTACAGCAGACAGAGACTTCTAATTCAGTTTAATTTCACCACATGACTGCTATTCACCTTACTCTTCAGAGCCTGATTTCTTATAAGTATACAAGATAAAATTCATTAAAATCTCAACATTATATGAACATAAAGATGGTTTTATTATTTACTCTTTCGTTGAGACATTTTATAATTGTCCTTGTTGGGTTTGTCTTTAATTTGGGCTTTTCTTTCAGTTTTTGCTTTCTCATTTTGACATATTTGGAGTTGTTTCTTTCCTCTTTCATTCCAGTTTCGATTTATTTTTCATTTTCATGATTATCTATGGTTTGATTTTGGTTATTCTGCCAAGATTTATGTAGAAAGAATTTATTTTTCCTTACCCAATAATGGTTGGAAGACATCGAAAATATTTACTTTGTGTATTCAGTGAATTTAATTTATTAAAGGTATATCTTTATGCAATCCTAAATCCAATGTTCTCTAAGTATTTTCCATGGAGGAACATGTATCCTTTCTAAGTGATATAATTCACCCTTTTAACCGAAGGAATTGACTTGAATTTAATTCAATTGGTCCTTCCCATCCCTCCATTTTATAAAACATTTGATTTATAGTCATCAGGAAAGATTTTTGGAGTCAATATTATGGAAGTATTATATCCATTAGTTGAAGTATCATTTACCATCTCACCTCTATCACTCAGGTACATCATAAACTAAAGCTTGCAAATTCACTTATCAAAAGGGTGATTAGAAGATGTAGTATGGGAAATACAGGTAACCCATTGGGGCTATGCATATTCGCTCATAGTGGTACCTTGCTTGTATGGCATAAAATACAACTTCTCAGTGTAGTATTTAGGATCATTGGCAGTGAAACAATTTCAGAGACCGTTCATAGTTATGGATATATGCTTTATCAAAACATTCATGTCCATACCTTCTTCTATTTTTCATATGAGGAAATCTTAAAATAAATTTTTCCTAAGATTTGGATTGATGATTCTAAACTTAGTATGCTTTGAGTAGTTATCTTTTTGAACCTATATTGCTTAATTTATTTAATGTGGGACCCATATGAAATGTTTTACTATTTGACGGTTTTATGGAATCCATTATTTTTAACATTTGGGTAAATTGAAGTTCATCATATTTTAACTATAGATAACTAGTTCTTCCCCATGTGCCAACAATGTTTGAGGTGAAAATGCAATACCCCCATTTTTATCTTATTTATTTCAAACAATAGGAACCCTTTCCATAAATTTTGGCTAAATCACCTTTTAAGATTTTTAATTTTCTTAAGTGTCCTACAATTTTGTCAAATTTTCATTTTCTTTCAATTACTTTTTTCATTACTCCATTGCATTTTATTTTCCTCTAGCTTTCCATTGGCTCTTGTTTCATCTCATTTGGTTACACGGTTTGCAAATGGTGCTTCTCGAAAGATTGATAATTTTTACTGTCAGGGCTAAAATTTGTATAACATGTATATTACGTTAATTTTTGTAAATTATTTATAAATATTGACTTTTATTTAATTTTTACTAATTAATTCATTTTTTTGCTAACAATCCTACAAAATCACCAGAGCCAAATTGGAGAATAGTTAAAATTGTGATATCATATTTCGAAAGTTAATTCAAATTTCAATTTTAATAAAATTCTAAGATTCCAAATAGCTTAATATCAAGTGGATGTAGTTGTTAATGTTGGGACTTTAATTTACAAAGTAGATGTAGTTTCTAGGTGGGTCGCACCACCCATGGACCTTATTACAAACATCCCCCTCCTTCCTTACTCCTTACCATGGCACCTTGGGACATATTTTATCATAACATTCTTTTCTCTCAACTCTAATATGGCTTACTGATAGAACCTCTGATATTACTCGACTCTGATGCCCAGCATCGCTGGTCCCACCTCCCTCTTTATCTCATGATTCCTTAGAAACTTTTTAAACCTTAGAGCTTGTTCATAATACTTTTGATATCTAATGGCTCCGTTCCTCTGATCCCTAATATTTCACTTCATGTTCCATGTTCTGATATCCATTCTTTCCAAGCTTCTAATGACTCTACCTCATGCTCCCAACGCTCTTTATACATCAGGTGTCAGAATTTTGGTCCATCATAACTTCATTTTAAAACCTCTAATATAACTTCATCTTTGATGTCTGATGTCCCTCATAGCTTCAATGAGCTTGATTATAAAATGGTGATTTGTATATTAAAGCTTGTATAAAGGTCTCTTAATACATAGAGAATTTATTTTATATTAGTTATATAATTGTGTGAAATACAATATTATGATAATGTTAAATAATGTATTTTGTTAATATAATTTTTACTAATTTAATTTCTAATTAAACAATTTAATTCAATATGAGAGAATAATATTGGATTTTTGTAATTAAGTCAACCATCTTTTTAGTTTGTAATTTAACTTAATTCTTTTAAATATAATATATATAATTAATTTAATATTATATATATATATATTATATTATATATATATATATATATATATATATTAATTGATTATAATTGTATATTCAATTAGATTTAGAATATTCAATTACAATTTCTGAATTTTAGCCTAGACATGACATTTTCTAGAATTTGGATTATTTTGGCACCTCATCTTTACAGAGGCATATATGGAGATTTACTCAACCAAATGAAGGCCAAAATAAATCTTTGGAAATTTAATATAGAGGATGATAATCTGTGATAGTTAATTTTAGAAAATATCATCATTTAATGACCCATAAATTCAGCAAAAAGAAAAGTGATGAATTTAAAACAAAACTATTTGGAAAAAAATATTAGCTTTGGAAAATTGTTGTTACTAATTCCTCCTACATCACTAATGAAAAGTAAATCACACTCAACAGAGGCAATCACATTTTTAAATTTATTTGGATTTTCGTTTATTGTTTTAATTTTAATAATTTGTTGAGAATGAGTTTTCTGTTTTCGATTTTATTCATCAAATATATTTTAATTTTTGAGTTTCTATTGATTGTCATAGGAGAGCAGTTGAAAAGATGAGGATGAAAAAAATTGATCAATAGAATTTCTCTAGGAAGAGAGGAAATAAAATTTTGGCTAATCAATTTATTGGATCAAATTTATCTTCCAAAAATTCTCTTATTTTAAATCTCTTTTGTAATTATAAATTGGTTTTTTTTAATAGATTTGGGGGTTCCATATCTAAAAATTGCGGAGAAAATTCTCTACAAAGAGATGGATTTTTGCACTACAGTACGGAGGAATATTTTTGTAGAGAATTAGTTGACTTTGGACTAGACTTATGGAGGTTAACAAAGATGTATTTCGGCTCTAAAATTTTCATGCTATCATGAAAATTTATGAAAATTTTAGGTACTCAAAGGTTATAATCAAATATTTAATTCTTGTACACAACTACGAGTGATAAAGGCTACTTGATGGCCTCTATTTAATAAAATTAGAGATAATTTTTTATTCTAGATAAGTATGCTTTTTTAAAGCTTTCCTTTATTGTAAGTTCATTTAATTGCATGCTTGTATTAATCATTTGAAAGCTATATTTTAATAATAGATCTAATTTCTATCAAGTTAAATTCTGAATTCAAATAGATAAATGAATAATAATTGTTAACTCTTTAGCAAATTCATGTCAAGTTTATCTTGGTTTTAATAATGATTGTTTTATGAGAACTATTTCCTTAGTGTAGTCATATATGTTTGAGTTTGAATTCATTTTATTTGAATTTGGATGTATGTGTACTACAGATATGTTGACTACTCGACAGATAGCTAAATACATGTACTGTCTTGAACTGATAATAAGTCTTAGAACTATTTCGTTGGCTTAGTGGCTTAATTTTTTACTCCAAATTCAATGCTGGTTAAAATCCCCTTTTCCCTTTCTCTTGGCTGAGAGGGGGACTAATCCTTATTTAAATCGAGATATATTTAAGATTTAGTTTCCATTACTTAGAGTATATTTTCATTTAGTTTTAATTATGGAATACTATAAGTCCTCTTATATAAGAGGCTAACTTTAGAGTGGTCTGTTTGAGCCATTAATTAAGTTTAAGGATCACTTTCTTGTGTGATATCTATAAGAAGGAAAATTTGATGTCTCTTATTGATTGGAAAGTAATAGACATACTATAAACTGAGAGAGATAGAGAGAAGGAAATTGGACCTAGTTTAGTGAGCCCTTATAATTTTGACATGGTCATTTTGGTCAATCATCACCCGGATAGAGGTTTGTTGGCCTGAAAAATTTGAGTGGCCAATCCCCTCAAGCGAGCACATCGAACACCATGTTATCTCCATGTGAAGGTTCAGGTTTGGGTTTCTATGAACTCTCGGGATGGATTTTGGAGATCCAACAACTTACTTCATGAATTATCAACCCCAAATTTTTTGTATGGCTTTCTTAATGCAATTTGGGAATTCACCTACTCTTTGCATGATTCTCACTAAACACAGAGAGCTTGATATGGTTACTGTCTTGGTATGAGTTAAACCGTAGACTCATCATGAGGCTTGAGGTTATTGCATTTGGCATTTTGTTTGCTACCTCGATGATACCTTAATCATGTCACCATGAGAACAAGAAGACATGTAGCACATCATTCGTCCCTCTAGTTCATCATGGCCTTCCATTGAATCCATTCATGACCATTGGTAAGAATTCATGTTTGCTACCCCTCTTTCCTAGATAAATTCTTAGGCTTCTTTATTTTTTTTGGCTCCCAAAATTAATTTTAACTTTTGTCTATGTCATCAGGTGATCAAATTTAGACCCGTCATGTTAATGGTCAGTTCATGTTTCATTGTAGGTTTTCAAACAAAAACTCTTCTGGTATCCCTACAAGTAAAGCCTGAATTTTTTCCCTTTTCGAGGAGAAGGGTATTTGTTATGCATTAAAGGTAGAAATATAAATTTTGGGTTCTGTTATTTTCATATTTGTTATTATTCTGCTTCTAGCATAGTTTTAAAATGGGGAAATGGTCGAGGGAACTTGAGCCACACTTGGTGCATGCAGGGGTAACCCTGACACTTGCAGAGCTTAAGCGTTTTTGGGAATATTTTGGTTTCATTCTCAACTAGACTCTACCACTAAACCACTAATTGTTGGAGACAATTTATTTTCCATGGGATACCAAGAAAACAATTGGTGACTGAACTTCAACATATAACCTGTACATTGCTTTACTTTTCTTTGGGGTTTATTTTGTTTCAGTGTACTTTCTATTTTATTTCATTCCCCAGTAAAATTCCTCACTATTAAATGCACTGTGGCAGTTAAATTGACATCTTTGCATGCATGCTCTTCTATCCAATATTCTACAGAGATTAAAGTTTATTTTGATATACTAACTCTTTGTAGTTTGCCCAAGTCTGTTTTGCATACTCCTACTTGTTGAAGAGGTCATGCCACCAATGGAGGAATATTTTAATTTTCTGTTGATTCAATATTCGGGTTAACTTCACTTTTGGCTCATCTAGCCATAGAAATAGAAATTTCCCTTGTTATTTCTATTAAATATATTGTTTATTTGGCACTATTTAGTTTTAGAGAAGAACTACAAAGGTCTCGCATATAATTTTGGGATGTGTTTGACACACATAGCTTAATTGTGTTTTTTACTATGCTTGAATTTTGTAAATATAAATGGAACTATTATCTCGACTCCCTCTGAGCATGTTGTGTTTTTTTATTTTCTATGGTTAACATAAAATATGGCACTGAGACAATTACTTCTTGCTGTAATACTTGTTTTTCCAATTCCCAATCTTTTTTTTTGTCTATTCAGTATATTGATTTGTAGTGATAAAATTACATATATATGGTTTAGCTTCAAATGTAGTATGGAAAAGTTGCGAATGTGAATGATATGAATTTAAATTCTATTTCCTTTTCTTTTTCTTCCAAATACTTCTATTATATGGCTACCATCACATTTCTATAGGAAAAACGAATGAGAGGAGTCTTATCCCAATTTCCTTTAAAAATTCTTTTATGGTTCGAGCTCATAACCTATCTACAAACAATTTCCATTTTTGGAAACCTCTGCGTTTCTTTCCTTCTAATGTTAGTTCTTCCTTTAATTAGTAAATCATAAATATTATAGCCTCGTAACATTATTATCATGGAAAGCAGAGGTTAAACTTGAGTCTATTTTTCTAAGGCTTTGACTGTGTCAAAATTCCTATTATTGGAGTTTGATCATTTTCATTTTCATTTAATTTTATTTTTCTTTAAAAAAACCTAGTTTAGCTCGTATGAGCATAGGTGACCCTGTAGTTACTAAAAAATATTAAATTCACAAAGAACCCAATGCTCAAAATGGATAATAACCCCTCTAGTTGCAATGTAAAATTTTTATGTTTTAGGCTTTAGTGCCAACACCATTTGTTTCATCATACTATTAAACATGTATTTATTTTTCTTCTTCCTTACAGTAAGCTTCTATGTATAACTACACTTGCTTAGTATATCTAGATCATTCAAAGAAACCATGTAACTAGTGAATCATATTGGATAGGTTGTCTTCCATAGAAAAATGGGATCTATAATTTAATATCTTCCATAGGTTTTAGTAATTCCCATGTGAATATTACAGTGTACTACTTGTTTGGATATTGAAGATGAATATTTTGTTTCCTTTATTTACTTTATATATTATATATATATATATATAATATATATATATATATATTTATATATATATATATATCTGTGTGTGTGTGTGTGGATTGTCTAGAATATTACAGTTCAAGGTTGATACTTTTCCCATAACAAAAGTAAGAATTATGTAAGTAAAAGTTCACAAGTATTTTGATAGTGTAATGATCTATACTCTGAATTAGAATTCAACCAATTACAAATGGAATCATTTTTTTACCTTTAAAGGAATCAATATGTATGTCTAGAATCGATCGCTATCACATTATATGTTTACGTAATTTCATTTTCGGTTATATTAATTTTCCTATAGATCTCCTCTAACTATTACAAGTTGTTTTTACATCCTCTAGTCTGTAGTGTATATATAACTAATCCAAGCAATAAAGTTGCTATGAAGAGTTTTCTCAACACAACCCACGAGCCACATGACATTTAGTTTCCCCAAAATCAATGTCCAAAGACATGTACAAAACAATGTGCACAAACACACCATTTAAATATTTCTTACGATACTGCTAAATTTAAATGTATATTTTCCATGGCTCACCAAACAACAAACTATTTCTATTGTAGACAATCTAACCATGGGTCTACCTATTCTGAAGTTCAAAGAAATAACAGAATATTTTTTACACTGGATAATAAGAAAATAATTAAACTTTTTTAAGATCAGTAACCAAAAATTCTGAGTATTGAAGATTTCGTCATAAAAACAATAGGAAAGAAGTTTTGCAAAATAATAATTTAAGAACCAAAATTCTCTAATCGTAAATCAACTGGATCTACTTGGGATGAACAACTTTCCACCCAACTTTGAACTTACACCAATGGTTCCCCAACATCCGAAATCACAATATCCTTGGAATCAACCACCCCTTGTTATTCCACACATGATATTTGTATGCCTTTCCTCCCTAGCAAACTTTCCTTAGCAACACCCATGTTTGTAGGGTCTCCCAAACCCGATGGCCTAGGATTTTTCCTATTTTTTGAAAAGTATCTTCCCTTTTTCTTTAAAGGTCGCCTTTTCATCCTTTGAAACTTTATTCACCCTTATCCAGTTTTTTTTCACACCAATTGATTTAATAGATTCCTTTTTCTCCAAATCATATTAAATCACATTAAACAACCCCTAGGTATTTTTGAGGAGTAATTAAGGGAATTTTATTGTAATATTATCCACCTACCTTAGTTTCTATATTTGGGTAAGGATCTCATTAAATCAAGTGTTCTTTCCCAATTCATTCTCCAATTTATTTTTATTATTGGAATTTAATGAATACATCACCAATATTTATTTTAAATTAACTTCACTATCGATTTCCATCCATCAAAACTAAAAAATAGTTCACTCTAGAAAGAATATTTACATGAGTAAAGAGGGGTATAACACCTTCCCCCTCTAAAAAAGATTAACACCATCCTCTGTGTTTATTTCTTAGTTTCATTATTTATGACCAATGTTGGGTAGGCTTCTTTCTTAATATCCTCAAATTCCCAGGTAGCCTCCTTAGGTGTAAAGTTCCTCCATTGCACTTTAACCTGAGCAACAACTTGATTCTGGATTATGGTGTCTTTCTAATCCTCGATACATAGTGGCCTTCATAGAAAGTTTACTTCAGTTTCCATGGGTATCAAGTTCGAATAAAATACATGATATTTATCATGGATATACCTTTTAATAAGGATACATGAAAAACATTATGAAGCTTAATATGACTGGGCAAAGCCATCTAATATGCTACTAGAGAAACTTTTTCTAAAATTTCAAAAGGAAAGTTGAGTCATGGTACCAATTGGCGTAGCCGCTAGTTCTAAGAGAACCTTTTTTCTATTTTACTTGTAAGTACACATGGTCTCCAATGCTAAATTCTTTACGAGTCATCTTCCTATCTACATAACATGTTTTCCTATCTTGTGCTATTTTGATATTTTGTCTAAGCTTTCGCACTATTTATTCCATCTCTTGCAAAGCTTCAGGTCCCAATATTAATTTATCTTCTGGTTGACCCTAGGTGAGTGTCGTATGACACTTTCTTCCATACGAAGCTTCAGAAAGATTCATTTTGATGGAAGCTTGGCAGTGATTGTTGTAGGCAAATTCTGCTAAGTGCAGAAAAACCTCCCACTTAGTAGGCATATCCATGACATACATGAGTAGCATATATTCTAGAATCTAATTTGTCCTTTCTGTCTATCCATCTGTTTAAGGATGATAGCCACTACTAAAATTTAATTAAGTCACCATGCCCCCAAATAGTGATTTCCAAAAATTAGAGGTAAATTTCACATCTCTGTCTAACACTATCGTTTTGGGTATACCATGCAGTCTAAATATTTCATTCATGAAAATGTTGGAAAATTGAACGGCTCCAAATGTAGATTGTACTAGTATAAAATGTGGTGCTTTGGTCAAGTTGTCTACCAAAACCATGATAGAGTCATGCTCGTGATTGGTTCTTTGTAATATTGTAATAAAATCCAATGAAATTTTCTCCCACTTCCTATAAAGAATGGGAAATGATTTTAGTAATTTGGCAGGATGTTGGTGTTCCACCTTTACTTGTTGACATTATATGAATTTGGCTAGATATTCTGCCACATCACTCTTCACACCTGACCAAAACAAGTTTTTCCTTAATGTTGTTATCATTTTTTGTTATCCTGGATGACTGACATATGGTTTCTCGTGGTACTCATACACTATCATTTGTTTTAGCATGACCACATTGGGAATGTAAAATCTATTTCAGTATGTGAATAGTTTTTCATATTTTTTAGCATATGGTGAAATTTGTTTTTTGCTGTTATTTCTACTGAATTTCCTAAAAATGAAAATCTTGTTGCGGTATATGTTTAATCTATTCCCAAAAAACTATACTACTATTGCAAACAAACCTCCCTATCATAGGATGGGCATGCCTTCTTAGGGCATCTGTGATTTTGTTTTATTTTCCTTTTATGTGCTTTATTTCAAATTAAAACTCACTAAGGAAATATAGCCACCTTTATTTTCTAGCATTTAAATCAAGATGGCTAAAGAACTATTTCAAACTGATGTAATATGTTACTAGAATGAACTTATTTCCCATTAAACAATGCCTCCACATTTTTAGGGCACGTGCCATTGCTGCCAATTCTAGATCATATAAAACATAATTTTGTTCATAGCTTTTCAACCTTCTGGACTCAGAGGCTATTACTACATTTTCCTACATCAACACAGACCAAGGCCATTCCAAACAGGCATTAGTACAGATGTTAAATTCCTTATTTGGGTCTATAATTTTTAGTATAAGGGGATGTTGTTAATAGTTGTTTTAACTTGTCAAATATTTCTTTACACTTGGTTGTCCATCCAAAATTTATTCCCCTTTTCTATAATGAGATAATAGGATAAGATAATTTTGAAAAGCCTTCCACAAATCTTTGATAGTATCTTGCAATTCCCACAAATGAATGAACTGCAGACACATCTTTGGATGTGGGCCAATTTATAATCACTCTAACCTTTTCAAGGTCCATTAATATTGGTTCCCTGAAAATAATTTTCCCTATATATTGTATTCTTCTTTGGTAAAACTCATATTTGCTGATTTTTGCCTAAAGCTAATGTTCTCCTAAAGTCTATAACGCCAATATGAGATGTTCTTTCTTCTCTTCTTCATCTTTAGAGTACAATAGGATGTCATCGATGAATACTAGAAAAAATATGTCAATATATTTGTGAATTGCACTATTCATTAGACACATGAAGGTTGTTGTTGCATTAGTGAGTCGAAAAGATAACACTATGAACTCATAGTGTCCATATCGGGTTATAAAATTTGTCTTATGATTATCTTCATCTTTTATTTGTAGCTGATGATAGCTAGTCCTTAAATCAATTTTTGAAAAGATAGCTTCCCCCCTTGATCAAACAACTCATTAGTTCAGGGTAGTGAATATTTATTCTTGCTAGTTAACTTGTTTTGTTGTCAATAATTGATGCACATTCTAAATGTGCCATCTTTTCTATTGAAAAATAGTATCGTGGTCCCCCATGGTGAGACATTATGTCTAATATAACCCTTATCTAGAAGTTCCTATAGTTGCATTTTTAGCTCCAATAATTCTGATATACTCATTATATAAGGAGCTCCAGAGAAGGTGGTAAAACCTGGTACTAAATTGATATAGAAATATTTATCTCTATGAGGGGGTAACTTGGGAATTTTCTCTTGCAAAACATATTTAAAATCTGATATAAGTAGTACTATCCCTAGCCTTTCTTTTTTTGTTAATTGTTCATCCATTTCTACATGCACCAGGTATACCTGACATCATTTCTTTGCATTCCTTTTAACAAAAAAAAAGAGATTTTTCAGAGTGTTACTGGTTTTAGTTTTCCTATTATCAATTTGGGTTTCCCATTTTGATCTACAAAACTTACAATTTTCTTCAAATATTTTATGACAGCTCTTTGTGTTTCTAGCCAATTCATGCCAATCAATATATCACACAATCCTAAAGTAAGAATATTAAAATTCACATATGTGGAGTAACCATTCCATTCCACATGACACTCTCTTATTTGATGAGTTATGTTTCATTTGGTACCAATGATTAACTATACCAACCGTGCATCTGGAATTTTGCCAATTGTAGTTTACATTTTTCCTCATTTTGGGAGCTAATATAACTCAAACTAGCCCTGGGATCAATTAAAATGCAAACGGATTGGCTTATAATAGTACCTTCAATGTCAAGAAATATAGATTGATGTTGAGCTTGTTATCTTATAAAGCTACACTAATTTTGGGAATAATTTTGGTCACAACATTTGTAGTTGTTTCTTCATGAACTTCTTGAATATTTTGAGTTGATCGTTGATTATGTGAGAAGTCTCTAAACATATGTAGTTCGCCACAACCCCAACACTTTAACAGTTCCATTTCCTTGCCCCTTATGCTCTTTTCTCTTCTCAACTCCATGAGTTTTAACCTCGTGTGAGACCGAGGAGGTTGATTTATGCTTCCCTTGTTGAACCTCTTCCTCTGATGTTGCTTTCCAAAAAAATAGGATAAAGAGGTTTCTATATTTTTATGTTAATGGAATATTTTCTTTTATCCTGTCTTTTCCATTGTTTTGAACCTTCACTTCTATTTTTTAAATGTTGGTAACATAACCTGACCTTCCTATCTTCTTCATCCTGGGACTTAGGATTTTTGAACTCAATCCTTTCTTTGAGAGGTGTTGGTAGACAATTCAAAAATATCTATACTTTTCCTTTCTCCTCTTTAAGAAATTAACATACCATAATAAGTTTGTAAATTTCTCTAAGAACTCATCCATAGTAAGTAGCCCCAACCATAACTCGTGGAACTCCTTAGTATGATCAACATAATATTGTTCACTTAGGTACTGAGATTTAAACTATTTATGACATTCCTTCCAAGATATTATTTTCTCTCCCAACAAATGTACACTTGTAGCCTCTTCCCATGAGAGAGTAGCCTTTCCTTGTAACTAGTATATAGTGAATGATGACTTCAGATTACTTTTGTACTCATATACCTAAAATTATTTGATCATGTTAAGAAGCCATGATTCCACATGTTCCTCTTATTACCCATCAAAAGTAGGGGGTTTGATTTTCCGAAATGCTCCTTGCAACTCCATTTTCTCATTTTTCTTATGTGATTTGGAATAATTTTTATCTGACTCTTCAGCACTTTTAGATTAATCTAACTTTGTCTCTAGCTCCTTCCAATTCAACCCTTCTGGTTCTACACTTTTATGACTAGATTTTTCTTTCAATTCCCTTATCATTTGTTCCTTCTGTTCAATAGCCCTCAAGAAGCATTCATTGTTGTTTCTGAGATAAGCTAGTTCTTGTTGTGAATTTATTATAACCACCATAAACTGGGAGTTTTGTGGAGTACCACTTCATCTAAGATTGACATATAATTCTTCGTTACCTATTATGGGTATAGGAGACTTCTCTACCATCTTGTAATGCACATATCTACCTTATAAAACAACACAACCTTATATCAGTATTTCCATCTTATTGTTTCTACACAAAAAAATATTGACTGTTATGGTCCATTGAAGGCCCAGTAGTAGAATCAACCTCTGATACCACTCGTCAAAAACCCATAAATCATCACATTTTTTTTCTTTTCCAAAAATTGTCAATTTGAAATGAGAGATACTCGCTTCGACTAATCGATTATTGATTGAGGATTTGTTGGCTCTCTTCAAATATTGTTCTTTTGAAGAGGAATGATGACATCCTAACCTATCACCTACTTCCCATTCCTCATTTCTTAGTTTGGGGTGGCACCTAAACTGTATTACTTGTCCCCAAAGTAGGTGGTTACCATGACATGAAGAGAATTTATTGGTATACTTATGAAATCATGATATGCCTTACTTAACCACATTTGCACTCATCATGATGATATAACTACTTTATATAATAACTAACCTTATCTTCATAATGTTTGGACCTCAACCATATTGGTTTACTTAATCAATAAATCTTTGGGCATTATGAGTGTGCACTTTTACATTCTATATGAGTTATTTATTATACACATCTTCTAAGGTTGAATTTAATGGATCCCATAGTACATAATACTTACCTTGAATCACTAGCTCATTGAAGACTCTAGAAAATGAATTAAACATTACACTGCTCAACCATTCAACTGCGACAGGGGTTTGGTGGCATGGAAGTTTGAGTGATCAATCGCCTCAAGCCAGTACATCGAACACCATGTGCTCTTCATGTGAAGGTTCGACTCGATGTTTTTGTTAACAACCAAGATGGTCTGTGGAGATCTAACAGCTCACCACACACTTCTCAACCCTAACCTTTCTGTCCAGAACTCCTAATTCCATTTTGGAATTCACCTATTCTCTACATGCTGCTCTTCAAATACAGAGACCTTCATATTGCTATATTTTTTGTATGAGGAAAACGACACACTCAACATGGAGGCTTCAGGTTATCGCATCTAGCATTTTTTTATTACCTCGAGGATACATTAATCATGCCACCATGAGAATAGGAAGACAAGTAGCAGATGGGTTTCCCATTCAGTTTTCTATGGTTGCCCCTTCAATCCATTCATGACCACTGGTAAGAATTCATGTTCACTGCCCTTATTTCCTACACATCTTCCTAACCTTCTTCTTTTTATTTTTGGTCCATAAATTTATTTTTAACTTTCCTTTATGTTCTTGTTGGGTTGTGTTATATTCTTTCCATGACTAGTCCACATAGTTACCCAGGGGTTAGAGGGGGGAAGGTCACAAAGGGTTTGAGGGGCACCCATAACCCCACTCTATGTTGTACGGGGAAGTACCCTAGAAAAGTTTGCTTTTGGACCCTATGTTAGGTTGTGCGGACCCACGTATGGTTTTGTGCATGATTTTTGCACATGGTTTTGGATGCAATGGTTTTTGATCCATGGTTTTGGACGCGATAGCTTTTCGGTCCATGGTATTGGATGCTTTGGCATGTATAAATATGTATTATAACATTGAAGGGAATATAATGAAAAATCAAGCTAGTAGTCCTGATTTTGGGATCCAAGGGAAAATCTCCGTGTATATATGTTTCATGTGTTATGCTCTTGCATTGTTTATTTTATGTGTTTTACAATTCGTATGTAGGTAATTTCTGTATAGGGTTAAAACCTACATTTCGTATCGGAGCAAGTTTTGGCTTCAAGGGGACACCTTTGTTGTTGAGGGGTTTTGCTTGGGCCTGTCATAGACACTGTTCAGTGGGAGATCTGTGAGATTGATTCTAGTGGTGAAAGAAGATGGTGAGCAGTGGAAAGATAGAGATTGAGAAATTTAATGGTCAAAGCTTTGAGTTGTGGAAATTCAAGATGGAGGATCTATTAGTGGATAAAGACTAGTGGATCGTGATAGATCCATGTACTAAACCAACGGGAGTGTCCGATCAAGAATGGAAGAATCTAGATCAGAAGGAAAAGAGAAAAAAATGATTGTGTGCCTTAGATTCAGTATTGCCGAATGTATCAGTGGAAGCTATGGTGAAGGCTTTGTTGGACAAGTTAGGGACTTTTTACCAATCTATGTCTCTAGTGAATAAACTGTTCCTGTGGAAAAAGATGTATAACCTGAGGACGAAAGATGGAGACTCCGTGACAGAGCATTTAAACACATTTAATACATTTGTAAGTTAGCTAGCATCTGTTGATATTAAAATTTCAGATGAATATAAGTGCATCAGTTTGTTGTGTTCTCTACCAAATTCATTAGATAGTTTGGTTATTGCAATAGGTAGCAATGCAACTGCCTTGCAATTTGATGAAATAGTCTCATCTTTGCTAATGGAGGAGATGAGACAGAAAAATATGGAGACGCAAAATGGTGATGCCTTGTCTGTACGAGGACAGTCCCATAACAGAAAAGAAAAGAAGTCATCGAGTGGGAGATCTAAATCTACAGGGAGATATAAGTCTCCAGGAAAACCTCTAAAGGTGGTGTGTTGGAAATGCAAAAAGGAAGGGCACTACAAAAGGGACTGTAATGTAAAGCTCCTGATAAAAGAAAGGGATCTGATGATGCTCCTTCTACAAAGGTGAAAACCACCTCAAATAAAGGTGGGGATGTGTAAATGGCTTCCTCAAGTACACATGTAGATCATGAGGCATGGTTGATTGACTTGGGTGCATCCATTTCACTTCACTCCCCATAAGGAGTGGTTTTGCGAGTATGATAAATATGATGGTGGTGATGTCTTCTTAGGGAATGACAAGAAGGCTAGAATCATTGGTCGTGTAATGTAAAATTGAAGTTGCAAGGTGGAAGGGTCAGAACACTTTCGTGTGTTCTGCATATTAATGCATTAGCTAGAAATCTGATTATGTAACCAAGTTGGATCATGCAGGTGTAAAGACAGTGTTCGACAAGGGTACCTGAAAAATGGTTTGGGGAGCATTGTTATTGATGTGGGGAGTTTAGATTGGAACTCTGTACAAGCTGTAAGGTAGCACTATTGTTGATGGATGCAACAGTTCTATGGTTCCTAAAAGTGGAGCAAAAACAATAGTGGTCTCTAGAGAGAAGATCATGTTGTGGCATCAAAGGCTTGGAAATATTGGAGAGAAGGGACTTCGAATACTTCATGGTAAAGGTATGAGTAATAGCTCTCTAGATTTTGATTTTTGTGAAAATTGTGTATACAGGAAGTAGAATTGGGCGAGTTTCCCCTTTGGTGGTAAGAGGGCGAAACAGATATTTGAGATTATGAATAGTGATGTGTTTAGACCTATGAAGGCTCCATCACTGGGTAAGTTTGTGTACTATGTATCATTTATAGATGACTTCTCAAGGAATACATGGATATATTTCCTTAAGAAGAAATCTGATATCTTTAACAGGTTTAATGAATTTAAAGCTCTCGTGGAAAATCAGACAGAGAAGAAGATGAAGGTGTTGAGGACAGATAATGGTGGAGAGTTTTGCAACAAGGAATTTGAAGAATTCCATAAGTGTGGTATAGCACAACAGAAGACTACTCCATATACACCTCAGCAAAATGGAATTGCAGAAAGAATGAAAAAGACATTGAAGGAAAGGGCAGGAAGCATGCTCAGTGGTGTCGAGTTAGGACAAGAATTTTGGGCAGAGGTGATGGATACTACATGTTACCTGGTCAATAGGTCATCTTCATTAGCATTTGAGGATAAGACTCCTCAAGAGGTATGGACTAGTAAGAAACCATCTCCTTCACATTTGAGGGTATTTGGATGCGATGCATATGTACATGTTCTAAAGGAGGAACAAACCAAGTTGGATAGTAAATCGGAAAAGCGCATATTTATTGGGTATAAGGATGGTTTAAAGGGTTATAAGCTTTGCAACCCAGTAACAAGGAAGGTTGTGTACAACCGAGATGTGGTGTTCAGAGAGGTGAAAGATGTTATTAAACATGAAGTCCAACCAGAGGACCCTGAAAAGATAGAGTTTGAACTAAAGAAGGAAGAATCAGACTCTACAACAGATGAGGAATCAGAAGATGAAGAGAAACAAAATATAGGTCTGAGAATATCAGTTTGAGAAAGAAGACAGCCAGAAAGGTATAGTCCATCTGCTTTCTGTTCAATTTTTTCTTTATCTTTTACTAATGATGATCCTAGAACTGTGAAGGAAGCAACAAATTCAGAGGATGGAAAACTCTGGAAATAGAGGATATTGTTGATGAAATGGCATCTTTGCACAAAAATGAGGCTTGGGATCTCGTGTAGTTGCTGGCTAGAAGGAAACTCATTGGTAGAAAATGGGTGTTCAAGAAGAAGAAAAATGCAGAAGGAATGTTGGAGAAGTACAAAGCTCGGTTGGTAGCAAAAGGTTATTCCCAGGTGCAAGGAATTGATTTTGGTGATACTTGTTCTCCTATTGCCAAGGTAACTTCTATTAGATTAATTTCATTTGTTGTTGCTGCTTTTGATTTTGAGGTAGTACAGAGTGGGGGAGGTCACAGGGGGTTTGACGGGTAACCGTAACCCCACTATATGGGGTCTGGGGTAGCGCCCCAAAAAATTTTGGTTTTTGACCTTATGTTAGGTTGGGCAGACCCAACTATGGTTTTGTGCATGATTTTTGCACATGGTTTTGGACACGATGGTTTTCGATCCATGGTTTTGGACGTGATGGTTTTTTGGTCCATGGTATTGGATGCTTCGGCATGTATAAATATATATTGTAACACTGAAAGGAATATAGAGAAAAATCAACCTGGTAATCCCAGTTTTCGGATCCATGGGAAAATCTCTACTTACATGTGTTATATGTGTTATGCTCCTGTATTGTTTATTTTATATGTTTTAGAATCCATATGCATCTAATTTCTGTACGGGGTTAAAACCTACAGTTCTCAGGTGATCGAAGTTATACCCGGTCATGTTAATGGTCAGTTCGGTTTCCTTCCTAAGTTTTCAACCATGACTTCTTCTAGTTTCCTTACAGGTAAACCCTAAGTTTTTTCCATTTTCCTAGAGAAAGGTCTTTGTTATGCATTAGGTATATCTGTCTAAATTTTATCTGTTATTCATTCCATATTTGTGATTATTCTAGTTCTTGTTTAGTATACCGATGGGGAAATGGTTGGGAGAACTTAGTCCAGACTCGGTGCATGCAGAGGTACCCCTAAGACTTGTTGACATTACGTGTTTTTATGTATATTTTGATTTAATTCTCAATTTCACTATGTCTTTGAACCACTGACTATTGGAGGAAACTTATTTTCTAGGGGAGACTGAGAGAAAAATCAACAACCAACCCTCAACATGTATCTTGTACATTACTTGTTTTCTTTGGGGTTAATTTTGGTTGGTTGTACTTTTTGTTTTCATTCATTCCCTACTAAAATTCCTAACTACTAACTCTTTTGTGACAAGTAAATTGACATATTCGCACACATGCTCTCCTGCTTGAGATTCAACAGAAACTAAAGTTGATTTCAGCATACTAACTCTTTGTGGTTTGCTAAGGTCATTTTTGCATACTCTTGCTTGTTGAAGAGGTAACGCCGATTAGGAGGAATATTTTTTTTTTGTTTTTATTCATTGGTTGGGTCAAGCTCACTGTGGCCTCATCTAGCCAAAAAAATATAAATATCCCTTGTTATTATTGTTAAACATATTGTTTTGTTAGCGTTATGTAAAGTCGGGGTATAACTATGAAGTTATCACCTATAATTCTTGGATGCATTTGACTTCCATAACTTAATTTTGTTTTTAATTGGGTATGTATTTGTAAATATAAATGGGAGGGTTATCTCAAATCGCTTTTAGCACATTGTACATTTTTTTCTATGGTTAATATAAAATCCGGCTTTAAGACAATTGCTCCTTACTGTAATACTTGGTTTTCCAGTTCTGAATCTATTATTATGTTTGTTCACTATATTGACTTGTAGCAATAAAATTTCATATATTTATTTCAGCTTCATATGTAGTTTGCACTATTGTGACTGTGAACGGTTTCACTTTAATTTTTCTTTCCTTTTTATTTTTTTCCAAATAATTTTATTATATTGATACCTTTGTGCTTCTATAGAGTAGATGAATGCGAGCAGTCTTATTCCAATTTCCTTGGAGAATGATGTTATGCTTTCAGCCCATAACCTATCTACAAACATTTTCCCTTTTTAGTGACCTTTGTGTCATTTTCCCTCTAATGTCAACTCTCCCTTTAATTAGGAAACCATAAATATTATAGACTCATAAAAATAGTATCATGGAAAGTATAAGTTAATCTTGAATTTATTTTTCCTAGGGTTTGATTTTGTCAAAATTCCTCTTATCCCAATTCAATTATTTTCATCTAAAATTTAATTTAATTTTTCTTTAATTAAAGCCATTTTTAGCTCATGTGAGCACACATTACCCTGCACTTACTAAAATCAATTAAATGCACAAAGGAACCAGTGCTCAAAATTGATAATGACTCCTCTAATTGCAATGTAAAAGTTTAGTGTTTTAGGCTTCAGTGCCAGTCATTTGTTTCATCATACTATTCGACATGCAATTATTTTTCTTATTCCTTGTTGTAAGCTTCTATTTATAGCTAGGCTTTCTCAATACATCTAGACCATTCTAAACAACCATGTGACTCGAAAATCATACTTTATAGGTTATTTTCCATAGAAAATTGGGATCTATAATTTATTTTCTTCCATATGTTTTAGTAATTCATATGCAAAAATTGGAGTGTACTACTAGTTCCGATATTGAAGATGAATATTCTATTTCTTTTGTGTGTTCTGTATTTTTATTTTTGGATTGTCTAGAATATTACAGTTCCATATTTATACTTTTCCCATAGTAAAAGCAAGACATTTGTAATTAAATGTGTACAAGTACAGTCATAGTGTAATGATCTGTACTCCAAATCTAACTCAACCAATTAGAAATGGAATCATTTGTTTACCCTTAAAGGAGTCAATACGGAACTCTAAAATTGACCACTATCACATTATATGTTTACAAAATTTCATTTTCAAATTATATTAAAATTTCTACATATCTTCTCTAACGATTACAAGTTATTTTGACAAACAATAGTTTGTAGTACATATATAACTACACCAGGTAATAAATTTTCTACCAAGTGTTTTCTCAACACCTATAACAGCCCTTGTTAAGATTCCATGCAATAGAAGTTAATAAAGGAAAAATAATAGCCATGGTTGATGGGACAATTATTCCAAGATTAATGTTGGGCAAGGAATCCTAGAGTGTGTGTTGGTTATTAATGGCTAAGGAAATTGGCAAAGGTGATGGCAAAGGAAACACAACATTTCTCGCACATTTATTTATGAAAATAATGGAAATTATGAGAAAAGGGAGGTGAATGGTAAGAGGTTGCATCCAAGCAGGAAAATGAAGGAAAATAATGGAATATGAAGAAAATAGAGGACTCGTTCATAAAAAGGCTTATGAGGATCAATTGGTAACCTTTGGTTAGTTCAGTGTTGGAGATCTCTCATTATTTTATATCTCTCATACCCTTGGATATTAGAGTTTTCTTGTAGAAATTTTGGAGGATATGACATGCATGGATTTTTGGAGCATGAAGGCAAAGGAAGAGAAGGAAATCCCACGAGAAAATTAGGATCAGAAGTTACAACGAGTTTTTCTTGGAGGTACTGAGTTTCAAGTATGTTTTCCTCACTAGTTTTCCATACATGGCGTATGCATGTGGTTTTTCTATTATGATCTATCATCGACATGGAGGATGGTCGGGATTGACACTAGATTTCCTAGCCTTGTTATTTCCTATATATCCATGGATATTGTGGGTCCATTTCATTGTTTTTTTTGCTGGTTTTCATGTTTCCTTATCTTGGGTTGAGTTAATAGTTCATGGACCCTTGGTCGGAAAAATTATCTAGAGTTGTAATAGTTTGGGTTGAGTTACTAGTCACATAGCCTTGGTTGTGTAAAATCGCTAGATCCCTTGGTAGATTGAGTTACTAGTCCTGGAGCCTTGGTTGGATTAACGCTTCGGATTCCAATAAAAGTTGTGGGTTGAGTTACTAGTCCTAGAGCCTTGGTTGGGACAAATGCTCTAGAAACCTCGAAGGCTTGGATAGATACCAAATCAATGATGTTTTGGTCATGTCTTACCCTGAGGTGGAATCATTGTTTGATGGGTTGAGGTAGTTGGCCTTTGGAAGCCCTGGATGGCTTTTGATTGATGTGTTTAACGAGATGCTACATTCATGCTTGGAATATGGCACAGGGGTGAATGTTTGAATAGACATTTGTCTCAAGCATTCTATTGTCAGGTGGAACGTGGAAGTCCCATCTTGGGTTTGCATTTTGCATGATCAGTACGAGATTATTTCTCCTTGTATTTCTATCAGTACTATAGTAGCTATATGTGGTTTATATGACTATGACTTCATTGGTATTTATGTTTCTATTATGTTGGTCATATATATGTTTTGTGACAATAGCTACATACAACTCACATCATACTTTTACTTGTAAACGAATGAACAATGTATCTACGACCTATTGAATGAAACTACATTTTGTGCATTGAGGCATCAATGCTTCTTAGTGATCCTCAGCTAAGTATGATACCCCTATGCTCCAATATATTATTTACACCTGTAGATTACATATTCATGATATGTTTTATGAAATGTCTGTTATGGCTAGTAGGGGTCTATTGAAGGTCTTATTCAAGTGATTACATTTGTACTATCATTTCTTTGTTATTTTACTATTTTGATGATGTCATTCAATTATGAGTAGTGACCTAGGAGCTAGGACTAAAAAGCTGTCTCAAATCCTGGGGTGCTGACACAACACTGTGTAAAATAGTCCCTAGGTGATGGCTTGAAGGCCTATGAGAGCATCCAAAGGTCCTTGGACCCATGGGCTAGGTAGCAGAAAGGTTGGGTTGATTACTGATGGTCCTAATGTTGATGTTGAAGGTTTGTATGGTATGTTTTCAATGGTTCCACTTCCTTAACATTATTTAGGAGGTCGATTCATATCATAGTGGCCTCTTGTGGCATGTTTACCTGAACTGGCTAGTTTCTTGTGTAGATGTGGGAGGATGGTGTTACAAAATGTTATTAGAGCATGGTTCATCCCTTGGACTGGATGGGATGTGTGTTGGTCATGCATGGATGTTATTTCATGTGTGTTTGTTACACTTGAATTCCCTTTGCTTGTTGCATTTGCATAATGTTGATCATGGTTGTAGTGATGTCTCCATGTGAAGTTGATGTTGTTATTGTGACATGCATCATCATGAGTGTGTGACTGGTTACGTGTTGTTATATGTTGCTTACATGTATCATTTCATATGCTTGGTTACATTCTCGTATGTTTGGTTATATTTTTCTAGGCTTGGTTACATGTATCATTCTTGTCGGTTTAGTTACAATAATTGTTTATTTGTGTTTGATTACATGTTTTTATGCATGTGTGTGGTTGGTTATGAATTTCTTATGCATGTTAAGGTTTACATGTGGTCAAGTGTGCAGCGATGTACTTTTTGTTGTCATGCATGAGGTTGTGTTGTGTGTTTTTGTTAAGGTCATGCATTGATGACTAGACCCTAGACATAATGATGGTCAAATGGTTATATGCTTATGTGTTATGTTTCTATATGCTCTCATGATTATGTTATACATGTATCCGTCTAATTTTTTGGTCTTGCAGAAAAGGGATCCTCCCCGAGATATATTAAGGTATGTTAGTTTATTCTGATTTGGTTTAGCTGAAATGGTATACCCTATAGGAAGAAATATCAAATTTCTAACAAAGATGTGGACTAGAAAGACTCTCACAATGAATAAGATGAGTGGTATGGTCTTGGTAACTCTTTTGATTTGGTAAATACATTGAGAAGCTTAAAGGAACAAATAAGGTGTTGTAAAGCAGATAATGACAAAATCATGCATGCATAGGAGAAGCTAGTAGAGGTAAATGTAGCGATACTTCAGAGTTTGTCATATTTGTAGCGATGGGAACCACTTTTGATCAACCATGAGTAGGAGGAAAAACTAATGGAGCATATGGAAATAGGTCACATGGTGTTCATAGCTCAGAGTGTGATGACACAATGAGAGGTTGAAGATTGTTGGACACTCCAGATAGGAGAGGTGATGGACACAGGTAACATTCTAGTTATGGTTTTGACAACCATGATGATTGACATCATTATGATACGTATAGGAGGAACAATAGGGGATAATTTCCATATGAGTTTGATAAATAAAATCCAACTAAATATGATGATGAGGCAAAGAAATCACAAGATGTAGAGGCATGGTTGCTTTGCATGACGAGGTTCTTCAGGATGCATGATTATTCAGAGAACATGGAAGCCAGAGTAGCTATATTTAGTTTCAAAGGTAAAGCATGCATTTGGTGGGAATATGTGAGGAATGTTAGAGATATAAAAGAGGAATACTTGACTTGGAATGAGTTTGAATGGATACTCAAAAGAAATTTCCTATCAGGGAGATACTTTGATGACAGGAAAAAGAAATTCTATGAGATAAAAATTGTATCTATTGCAGAGGATGAATAGACTAGAAAGTTCTTGGAGCTACTGAGATATGTGCCTTACCTCAATGAGCCAAATATAGAATTACATTCGATGAGCCTAAAACATTGGAGGAGGCCATCAAAAACCTAAAGCATTGCTACCAACAATTGAACCACAAATCTGAAACTAAGCTAGACTCAAAGGGTAATTCAAAGAACAAGGGAAAATGGGAAAATAGGTAAGTAAGACAACAAGGTTTAGGTAATATAGATAATTTTGCGCCACCTAACAGATTAGATGTATCTAACAGAGCACATGTACATCGAACTGGGGAGAAGAATAAGGGACCCACACAATGTTAGACTTGGGCAGGAAATCATCGCAAGATAAATTGCCCATTGTATAATGGTGGTAGGCCTCATATATATAGCATGTCTCAGGGACAAACTATTCAGGTTGTTGGTCAGAGAATTCCTCTTATTTATGCATAATTAGATAACTAACATGCACACAATCAGGAATCTCTCATTAAGATGGCTGGTAAGCTTTGTGATCAAGTTATTTCTATTTTCATTGACACTGGATATAATTATAGCTATGTTAGTCCTGACTTGGCAGATAAGTGTGGTTTGAGTAAGGAATTGCATGTAATATATTCGTTAGTGTAGTTTTCTATGGGTATAAAGAAGCGAGTTCATCGTTGGGTAAGAGATTGTGCATTTTATTTGAATGGTATGAGTACCATAACACATTTGAATGTATTACCATTGAGACCATACAATATGTTGTTGGGAATTGATTGGTTGTACTTTCATAGAACCAAATTGGATTGTTATGATAAGGCCATTGGGTGCTTGGATGAAAATGGAGAACCCAAAGTCTTACAGGGAAATAATCAAGCCATATCAGTTATTATGGTGACACTTATGTAGGAGAAGCATAGTTGAAAGAAAAGGTGCGTCTTATTCATAGTGCACATTTCTAGTGACATAGGTAAGGAGGTTGAGGATGCATATGTTTTGAGAAGGTACCCAGTTGTATAGGAATTTCAGGATGAATTTCCTGAGGACATTATAGATTTTCCACCTCATAGGCAAGTAGAATTTTCCATTGAGTTGGTGCCAGGGGAAACTTTGACATCAAAAGCACATTAGAGGATGAGAACACCTGAGTTGGTGGAGTTGAAGCTATAGTTGAAGGAAATGTTTGGAAAGGGACACATTAGGTCAAGTGTATCACCATGGGGAGCACCGGTAATTTTTGTGAAGAAGAAAGATGGTACTCTCAGATTGTGCATTAACTATGGGAAGTTGAACAAAATGACCATCAAGAACATGTATCTATTACTGAGGATTGATGACTTATTCGATCTGTTGAAGGGAGCAACAATGTTCTCAAATATTGATCTATGATCTGGATATCATTAGGTGCACATCAAATAGGAGGACATTTCCAACACATTTTTTTGAACGAGATATGGTTATGAGTTTGTTGTAGTTGCATTTAGTTTGACTAATTCTCCAACTACATTTATGTGTTTGATGAACAATGTGTTGGATACATACTTGGATAACTTTGTTATTGTGCTCATCGATGATAGATTTGTATACTATAAAAATGAGGAAGAGAGTGTAGAGAGTTTAGTAGCAGCCTTGAGGTTATTGAGAGAGCATCAATTGTATGTTAAGCTCAGCATGTGTAGTTTCTTTGATATTGAGGTACACTACTTGTGACATGTTGTCTCCAAGGAGAGCATTTCAATAGATCCAAAAAAGATAAGGGTCATGATGAAGTTGGCAGCTCCTAGGAATGTAGATTAGGTGAGGTCCTTCATGGGAATAGCAGATTATTACAAGAGGTTAACTAAGCACTTCTAACAAATTTCTTATCCTATCACCTGATTTGAGAGAAAGGTTAAGAAGATTGAGTGGATAGAGGAATGTGCGAGTACTTTTGAGAAACTTAAGAAGTTGTTGACACATGCACTACTGTTAAATGTTAGAGATCCAGAAAAAGAGTTTCTAGTATACACAAATGCTTGCAAGAAGGGAATTTGTGGAGTCCTTATGTAGGATGGATATTTGGTATGCTAAGAGCTGCAAAAAAAAAAAATGAGCATGAGCATAACTACCCCACACATGATATTCAATTGGCAATTATTATACATGCGTTGAATATGTGGGGACACTATATTCTAGGTAAGAGCTTTACATTAATGAGTGATAATAGTGGTTTTTGTTTTCTGTTCGAATAACTGAATCTAAATGGTAGGCAAGCTCGGTGGTTGGATACGATCAGTGAGTTTGATTTTGAGATTAGGTACATCAAAGGCAAAGAGAACACAGTGGTGGATTCTCTTAGTAGGAGGATACATGAATATCACTTAGTAGTTATGAGCTCCTATAGGATGTACTTACAGGATAGGACGTTGCAGGAAAGTTAGTAGGATGTCAGATAAATGGATATTATTCATATGTTGCAACACAATACTGGTACAAGTATAGGTGGTAGTACAGTTATAGGTATAGGTGATAGTACGGGTATATATAAAGGTGATAGTATAGGTACTGGTAAAGGTATAGCTATATGTATAGGTGCAGGGGCATAGGTGCAGGCACATAGGATGTGGACTATTACCTTACCGCATATGGATTGGTTAGGTTCAGAGGCTTGATATATATATGTCAGACAATAGTGAGCTCAAGAAGTTGATATTGAGGGAGTTTCATGTGAAACCATATTCAAGTCACCCAAGTTATTAGAATACATTGAATGTAGTGACGAAAATTTATTATTGGCTGAATCTAAAGAAGGATGTAAAAGAGTATGTTGCTAGGTGTTTTGATTATCAGGGTGTGAAGGTGTAATGTAAACATCCAGTTGCACTAGTACAACATATTGCAATTCTGGAATGGAAATTGGAGGTCATTTCCATGGACTTCATCATAGGTTTTCTAAGGACAATGACACCATGATTCCATCATGGCTATTGTAGAAATCTTGAAAAATATTACACATTTCATTTTATTGAAGCCTACATTCTCAGCGAGCGATGTGCATAAGTATTTATCAAATATGTGGTTAGATTTTATGGTTTTGTGAAGAAGCTTGTGTCAGACAGTATGTGAAGTTCACTTTCAAGTTTTAGAAGGAGTTATTTCTAGGTTTGTGCACAGATTGAGACTTAAGTACAACCTATGGTCCATGGACAGATGGAAAAATATAGAGGGTTAATAGGATAATAGAGGACATGTTGAGGATGTATGTGATGCATCTGCAGTTGAAGTGGGAAGAGTACCTTCCAATGGTAGAGTTCACTTACAACAATGGGTATCAAGAATATTTGAAGATGAGTCCATTTGAGGAATTGTATGGGTGGAGTTATAATACACCTGTTAGTTGGAGTGATCCATTTAACATGGTGTTGATTGGATCAAACATGTTGGTAGACATGGAAGAGGAAATGAAGGTTAAAAAGAATTATTTAAAGGCAACATAGGAAAGGAAGAAGAGTTATGTAGATCAGAACGAGTTTTTCAAGGGGTTCTACGTTAGGGAACATGTGTACTTGCATATCAAACCAAATAATATCTCCTTACTGATTGGATCATGTGCCAAGATGGGGCCAGAATCCTATAATCCTCCACTGCCTCCGAAAGTGAAATTCCATGATGTTTTGTATGTGTCATTTCTTAAGAAGTATTTCAAATATGTTGATCATGTTACTGAATCATTTGTATTATAGGTGGAACCAAATGGATAATTTTAGCTAGAGCCTTAGTGTATATTGCAGAAAATGGTGCTCATGCTCCGAAACTGAGAAATCGAGCAAGTTCAAGTCCAATGGAAACGCTTTGGGCCTGATGAAGCTACATAGTAGATGGCAGCTCAAATACATGTTATGTCTACTTCTTCATTCGCCGATTGAGGCAAGGCAATTTTGGTATGGTGTTTCGCATATGTCTTGGTATATGTTTTGGCACATGTTTTGATACATGTTTTGGTTATGTTTGGCATATGTGCATATGTATATGGACATAAATACTGCCATGAGCTATGTTATAAAGCTCCAATAAAAGGTATGGGTTTGCTTCTTGGTAGAATGATGATTGTAAATATTGCAACAAGTTATAAATCTCCATCGAAAGTATATTTTACTCACAACATTTTTGTGGTTATAGGTGTTGTTGAAAACCGAGGGTGGTGTTCTCCTAAGGGGGATGGTTTTGTAATAGCGCTAATGAAAATTCCATGTAGTAAAAGTTAATAAAGGATAAGTAATAATCACATTTATGGCACACTATTTCCATGCTAAAAGTTGGGCAAGACATCCTAGTTTGGGTGTTCACTTGGCTATTAATGACTAGTGAAATTGGCAAAGGCAATGGCAAATGAAAATGGCATTTTTGGCACATTTAACTATGAAAATAATGGAAATTAGTAGAAAATGGAGGTGAAAGATCACAAGTTGCGTGTGGCAAGGAAAATGAAGGAAAATAATGGAAGATGAATAAATTAAATGCCTCATTCATAAAAAGGCTTATGAGGATTAGTTGGTAACCTTTTGTGAATTTAGTATTGGAACTCTCTCATTATTCTTCTCTCTCTCATACTCCTAGATAATTAGAGTTTTCTTGGAGAACTCTTGGAGGGTGTGGCATACTTGGACTTCTACAAAAAGAACGCTAAGGAAGAGCAGGAAAGTGCAAGACGACATTGAGATGAGTAGCTACAATGGGTTTGTTTACAGATAGTAAGTTGCATGTATATTTTCCTCAATAGTTTTGGACTTCATGGAATATGCATGTGGTTTGTTGGTTATGATCTATCTTTGGCATGGAATATGGTCAATGTTGATAGTGTATTGCTTAGCCTTACCATTTCTTCGATAACTATGGAGATTGTGGGTTCATTTCATATTTTTTTTTTTGGTTGGTTCTCATGTTTCCTTAGCTTGGGTTGAGTTACTATTTCCTCGAGCCTTTTTTGGACAAACGGTCTGGATCCTAGTAATATCTTGGGTTGAGTTACTAGTCCTGTAACCTTGGTTAGAAAAACACTATGAAGCCCTTGGTTGGTTGTGTTACTATTCCTGGTGTTAGAAAATTACATATTACAAAAATATAAATTCATAAAATGCTTAAAACAGGAGAGACACAGATATACGTGGTTCGCCCAATTTCAGCTACATACACGTAGAAACAACCAATCCTTCTTTTTATATTATCTCGGAAAATGAAGAGATACAACCTACAACAGGTCCATTGTAATTCCCTCTTCACTCTCACACAATCTCCTCCCTTTTTCTCGTTAAGAATAGACACATGCATAGTCACAATACAATTCCCTTATATATAGCAAGGGGTTGTCTTATAGGGCAAAAAACTCTAAATTAAACATAACTTCTACCATCATATTTTTTCCTAATGCACTGCCCAGATTGGCTATGAAATTACAACATTTTAGAAGACAATTTTATATCTATTTTTAGTTGCAGGGGTGCTTCCCTTGATCCCCCGCCTATGAGGTGGCTCCTAAAGATCACTGTCCCCCCTAGACCTCCCTTGCAGTGCAAATAATGGACAAAGTTACTGCCACATTACAAAATGGGTTCCAATGTGATGATAGCTCTAAACAAAGAAGATAATAAGGCTCCAAACTAAACAATCTCCCACTTGGAGACTGATTATAGCAACTCTACCACTACTTCATTTTC
Source organism: Pinus taeda (assembly GCA_000404065.3). NCBI lineage: Eukaryota > Viridiplantae > Streptophyta > Pinopsida > Pinales > Pinaceae > Pinus > Pinus taeda. The sequence continues at coordinate 61,544 of APFE031111734.1, read as the reverse complement.
TAGCAAATGAATCCACTTTCAACTTGAATATTTCTCATCTTCATCATCATACTTAAAGACCAATTGAAACTAAGAAAAATCTTAGTTTCTCCTAGTTGGACCTTTTTTAAACATATTTGGAGGATTTTGGCTAGTGTGTATCTTTTCCTTCTTCAATTGTCCATCTTCCAACACTGACCATATGAAATGGTACTTGAGATTTATATGTTTAGTATTGGAATGAAATGTAGTGTTCTTTGCAAGATTTATGGCACTCTGGATGTTAATGCATAACCTTTAAAACTCCTTTTTCTTGCACGATTGATCTAGAAACCTTTATAACCAAATCATTTGTTTACTAACCTCTCTAGCAGCAACATACTCTACTTTCATCATTGAGAGTGCAATAACACTTTGTAGTTTTGAATCACAATTGATAGTTGTTCCACCTACATTAAACACATACCCTGTGGTGCTTCTCCTGTTATTTGTATCACCTACCATACATCCACATATCCTTGTAGAGCAATGTTTGAACCACCAAAGCATAATTCTTGATTTATGGTATCTCTAAAATTCTTGAGGATTCACTTCACCGCCATCTAATGTTATTTTCTTGGATTTTTCATGTACCTGCTTACAAATCCAACTACATGTGCAATATCAAGCCTTGTGCATACCATTGCATACATTAATCCCGTAGCTACTGATGCATATGGAACTTTAGACATATAAGCCATTCTTCCTGAGTCTTCAAACACACCACCTTACTTAGTTTGAAATTCCTGAAAATAGTTATACTAACTTGTTCTTCATTATGCATATTAAGTACTCTCAACACCTTTTGTATGTACTCACATTGAGGAAATATTAATTTTCAATTCTTCATGTCTCTAGTTATTCTCATACTAAGGATTTGTTTTGCAACACCGAATCCCTTCATTGCAAATGAGTTTTCCAATTTTCTTTTGAGCACATTTATTTCTTGCATGTTAGAACCTGCAACAAGCACTTCATCTACATACAATAGAAATATAATACAGCTGCCATCATTTTTCCTTTTGAGATAAACACAACTATCAGAGTGACATCTGGTATAACCTTGTTCAGACATAAACCTATCAAATTCTATACACCACTGCCTTGGAGCCTGTTTAAAGCCATACACACTCTTCTTCAACCTACACACTATTTTCTCCTTCCCTTTTACCTCGTATCCTTGTGGCTGCTGCATATATATCTCTTCCTCCAAATCCCCATGGAGAAAGGTTGTATTTACATCTAATTGCTCAATAAGAAAATCTTTAACCACTATTAGACTTAAAATAGTTTTGATTAAAATCATTTTAACAAGAGTATAAAATATCTCATTGAAGTCTATACCCTTTTTATGTGCAGACCCCTTCACCACAAGTCTAGATTTATACCTTCTTCTACCTCCATGTTCTTTCTTCAACTTGTAAAACCATTTATTTTGCAATGCTCTTTTACCTATAGGCAACCTAGCTAAGTCCCATGTCTGGTTATGTACTAAGTTGTCCATCTATTCTTTCATGGCTTGCTCCCACTTCTTCCTAGTTTCTACCTACACTGCTTCTTCATAACATTCTACTTCACCAAAATCAGTCAACCATACATAATATAATGAAGGAGAGTATCATTCAAGGGGTCTACTTATCCTGGTAGACCTTCTCATACAACTTTTAGGTGTTTGAGGTGGTTGTTTCTATTGTGGTTGTAGTTGTTTTTTGTTGTTGTTGATGATCATTATGATTTTTTGAGCACCTTCACTTTTTCTATGATCTCATCAAGCATTGTGTATCCTCTGTTTTCTTTTTCATATTTCTTTTCCTACATCTAATCCTTATACAAAACATTTTCATTGAATATGACATCTCTTCTCCTAATGATTTTGTGTTTTTCACAATCATAAAAGTGATAAGCAAACTCGTTAACACCATATCCAATAAAGGTAGATTTCTTTGATTTTACCTCAAGATTTGCTCTATTTTATTTATTAATGTGCACAAAGGCTTCTCAACCAAAATTATTTAAAAAATAATTTACCCTTTTACCTGTCGATGGCTCCTTTAGAATACCACCATCCAAGGAACTGGAAGCCCCTATGTTTATTATATAAAAACAGTATCTACAACATTTGCCCAAAATTGTAAAGACAATCCTACATGAAATCTCATGCACCTTGCATGCTCCATGATTGTCCTATTCAAACTTTTTGGCATGCCATTTTCTTGTTGTGCTCTTGGAACTATCTTCTCTCTACGAATTCCATTCTGTGAACAATACCTATCAAACTCTTTGCTACACTGTTCACCTCCATTGTATGATTTGAGACACTTCAACCTTTTTCTTGTCTCATTTAAAGCGAAAGCTTCCCATTTCTTGAAAGTATCAAATACATCAGGTTTATTTTGAATACAATAAATCTAGGTTTTTCTGGTTGCGTCATCAATAAAAGTAACATAATAATGAGATCCATCAAGAGATGATACTTGAGTATTTCTCCATACATCTATGTTCATAAGCTCTATTTTTTTTCTCTTCTTTCCTTTCCCAACTCTGACGAATCTGACTCTCTTCTATTTTCCATAAACATAATTCTCAAAGAATTCCAAATCAACATGCTTCAAACCTAGCAACAAATTTCTTGAGTGATGAATATGCATCCAATTCTCACTCATGTGCCCAAGGGATGTGAGAGGAAGCTGTTACAACACTACCCCCAACCCTCAAGATATTTGGTTTCCCCAAAATCAATTCAAAAGATCTATACAAAAAAATATACATGGAAAAACCATTTAAATATTTCTTATGCTACTACTAATTGTAAATGTAATGTTTTCGTGGCTCACCAAACAATATATTATTTCTATTGTAGACAATATAATCATAAGTATATCTTTCCCGTAGTTCACGAAAAATGATTTTTTTTTACGTATGATAATAGGAAAATAATTAAACATTTTAAGTTTAGTAACCAAAAATTCCATATATCAAAGCTTTCGTAATAAAAAAAAATCTGGAAATGGTTTTGCATAATAATGGATAAACAACTAGAATTCTCTAACCATAAATTGAATGGATTTTCTTTGGATGACAAGATTTCCTCCCAAACTTGAACCTGCACCATTGGTTCCCCCCAAATTGAGATCGCAATAGCATTGGAATCAACCACCCCTTGTTATTCCAAACAAGGTTTTTTTTATGCCTTTCTTCCCTAGCATACTTTCCTTAGTTTCGTCCCTCTTTCTAGGGTCTACTGAAAACAATAGCCTAGGCCCTTTCCTACTTTTCCAAAAAGGTACATTCCATTTTTTGTTAAATCCCACCATTTACTCCTATGGTGCTTTATTCAGCCTTATCTAGTGTTTTTGTTTTTCACACTGAGTGATTTAATAGATACAATTTTCTCCCAATCATATTAAATCACATTAAACAACCCCTATGGATTGTTTAGCATTAATTGAGGGAAGCTTTTCTTAATCTTATCTATCCAACTTATTTTCCATATTTGGGTAAGATCTCATTAACTTAAGTGTTATTTCCCAAGTCATTCTCTAGTTTATTTTTATTATTCAAACTTATTTACTATATCACCAAGGTTTATCTCAAATTAAATTCACTATGGCTTTCAAGCCATCACAACTAAACAATATTTTATTATAGATAATTAATATTTAGATCAGTAAAAAGGGGTATTACACTAGACTTGTATTAACTTTGAGTGTGGTAGTTCGATTTCACTTCTATTTATTTTTTTTACAGTGAAAAAAGTACCTCTACTCAAGGTTTCAAGAACTAGATTCTGATTCTGACTTCTGCATAGGTACTTCTTGTCCCAACAACTCCTCTAAGGGTTATTTAGATTAACAAGGTTTCCTTATCTTGTTGAACTTTCATATGTACTAGTATGAATCTTATTCTCTAGGGTTTTTTTATGCAAGCTCGAGGATATTTCATCATCTGTGCCATATTGTTTTAAGGATAACTTGCAGCCAGTGTTTGCACTAAACTCCCATCATAATTTTTTGTTTTCCTCTAGGTTCCAGTTTCTATTACCCTTGGTTCCAACATGGTTTCCATTTTTCTCTACACCCTATTAAGTTGGTTAGGGTTGTTAAGGTATTGTAGAATTTAATAAGAATTAACCGCCCAACTGGCGACAACATATTTAGGGTGTGAGCTTATATTTTGTGTATTTACCTATGAAAACTTGTTCTTAATTATTCCAAGTGATAAAGGGGTCTCCATGAGGTTGGAGAAAATACGATAACCCTTGTAGTTAATAGTTTACATGTCTTTTCTTTGGAAAACTAAAATTACAAACTTATGTCTTGTTACCACACTTGAAACGATTTACTTGTTCATATTTAACTAATGAAATTCGTGTCAACATTATGTCTCATTTTTACTATTTGTGTCCTCTTATATAGAGCATAATTTTTGTTATAAGTGGGTGGTTCAATATTATGTTGACATTGGTTATCATTCCCCACTACACAATTTATTAAAATAATAGTTTTTTGTTTGTTAATCTGTAAATTTCAGTATTTTTTAAATTTCTTTCTTGCTAATGTTACCTGACATAGGTCAAGGCTCATATCTAGGACCTCCCTCAACCCATGCAGTATCGAATCCAAAATAAAAAATGTGCACTCAATGGTTTTGTGCTGACCTATTTGGATGTCTGGACTCAACCAAGGGTCATGGCCTCACAAGTTAGAAAACACCATATATGTTATACGTAAGCTTGGCCTTATCCTTTCATTAAAAAATTATATTATCTCCTGAAACTGTTAAATAGGTTTGACATATGGTAACTTGAGAGTTATTATCAAGTCTTCCATCACATGCATTTTTCAATGGTTTAAGCTTCCTAGGTTTTCATCCTTATAAGGATTAGGTGTTTTATTATAACACATCTTACCCATAATTACATTATATTTACAACATACGCATTTCTATATTTTACAACACAATCATTGTCTCTTTTACCCTGACCCTAATTAACAAATTCAGGATCACACTTACTCACTTCTTTATATTAATTAGATCATTCTTATTTGAAACAATAACTATTACAAAAATATTAATCTTGAATAGAAAAGGAAGTATAACAATTTATCTGTAACTCTTACCAAAATTTCTTTTTGATTAGACAAAGAAGTATTATTAAGCATTTATATGTATAAGTTGAGGATTGTTCTGAAACTCATCTAGGAAAATACCTCCACCCTTCCAATGAGAATGACTATTATGTCTAGTTCTCCCTTGGAGCTCTTAATTTTCCATAATAGTTTGTTTGACAATCTTAGTTCATATCCATCAACATCCCAACCTAGTCTGCAACACACTGACTTCATTGAGTTATCAGAGTTTCCATTGATTCAGGTCCAGCTTTGGAATAATCTTTAGGTGGTGTCCCTCCTTTATCCTCCCATCTTCCTAGTTAGGTAAAAATATTCCCTCTAGATGTTTCCTTCTAATGTTAAAAGAAACCCCTTTCTTTTCCCATGAGATATTTTATTTCGTAGGAGAGAAGAGAGAGTGATAACTATCATAACTACCTGGATGTTTTGAATTCATTTTGGGTATTTTCCCAAGAATGACTTGTCACAATCACTATTAGTAAAATAATAATAATAAATAACTTTATCATTCATAATTCATTTGGGTTTACCTCTAATGCATCATTACCAGAGACTCAAACATTAAACAAATAGCTAACATGTAACACCCCCCATTGTAAGTAAATAATTATTCATTTGATGGTTACCATCGTAAGTGACTTTACTAGGATGAAGAAAACTTATTATAATTGGAAAGAATATTTAAGATTATAAATAAAGTGGTTGGTTTTATTATGGATATTATATTGGATGACACCGGAGTAGAGAATGAAACTTGCAAGAATCTGAGAAGAATCAGATCCACTTTTATTTTCCTAAAATTAATAGATATATATATGTGTGTTTGTGTGTGTGTGTGTGTGTGTTGTGTGGTGTGTTTCTATTATATATATAATATATATATTATATTATATATCATATATATATATAATATATAATAATAATATATTATATTATATTATATATCGGTGGGAGGTAAAGACCGAGAATAAGAGCGTTGCAAGGAGAAAACTAGGCTTTTTTATTTTAGGAAAAGGTAATTAAAAAGCATGGGCTAAGGGGAAATTGAACCCCTGAAGGCAAGGCGCTGCCAAGGGAAAAATATGTGAGCAAGATAATGTTAAATAAATATTAACAGCACTCATTATAGGTTATTGAGGCCTCCCAAGTTATCATAGCTTGGGGGGAATCAAAGGTGATCTATGGTTGGCAGGTATTGTGTGGCTAGCCATAAATTTCATGCATAAGAGTACTAGTTGGAAGATCCTATACCCATTGAGAAACTCAATAATATTATGATGATGAACTGTATCAAAAAAATTTCATAGATTAGAATCATTGAAGATTTAGTCTTTGGTCTTGTCCTTAAAGGCATAGTTTGAACTGATAACTGTGTGAGGAAATGTTGTAGAAACTATGGTGAAGTAAATACATTAATCTTGTTATATGGATATTACTATGAATTAGGAAAGTGAGATGAATATGAATGATTTATGTCCTGAGCTAACCAATGCTTACAGGATTATGTAGTATATGGATCAATCATAAATTTAATGTTTGCAGGACGTAAGAACAATTGCATACTAGGAAAATAATCAAAATGACTTAAAAGAAATTCATGCATGCCATATTTAAGTAGTATTACTAAAGGAATTTAGCAAGTGGATTTTCTTACAATTATCCCTACATGAGTTTTAAAAAGAAATTATGTTATATTACAAACATAGTGCATGCATGGCAACGCTCATAGGTAAAATAAGTAGAACCATCTGCCAAGTAGCACAATCAGAGCACATGCATTGCAATAATGATAGGTAAAATATGTAGAATTCATCTGTCACCTAGTGCAAGTAGAATACATTCATGAAAATGTTAATAAATGAAATAAGTAAAGTTGTCCTTCAAAAAGAAAGATGTGGTAGCAGCATATACTCACTTGAAATAACAGAACAATATAGAGGACATGGAAGGTTAAGTCTAGTTAAGGATCCATACTAACTGTCATGGATGCATGTAACCACATAGATAATGACAAGCTTAGACAATTTAGTGGAAAAATCTAATCATTTGAAGTAACAAACCAATACAAAGGACATGTGTAGTTAACTCCAGTTAGGAAGCCACCCTAAATACTATGGTGCATGCTTGGAGGGAAGCATAGGGGAATCTGGTGGTTACACTTCGATGAGGAATTGTGTACGCTAGAGATACAATAACAAATACATGCCTAAGATTGAGACTGAGGATACAAATCCTCCTCCCATCATTCTCAAAACTGAAACACAGAAAGTATACTGAGAAAATCTTGACATTCCATTATGAATAATATAAATACAAAGCTGCATTTAAATAGTTCATATCTCTCTTCCATTAGAAATATAAATCAGTAGTACAAAAGTGGGAAACAAACAACCTTGAATAAGAAGACAAAAGAAAAATGAGGTGCATCCAATTCTGATGGAAATGTGTGAACAAACCCTCTCCATTGAAGCTTACATATGCCACCATTTCAAAACCTAGTTACTAAATAGTAAAACCAATGCATCTTGGCTAAGAAATAACAAAATGGGAAAATGAAATAAAATAAATTACATACAAAAGAGCTAGAGCACAAAACATCATCTAACCACCTACATAGAGGAATAACACCATGAGCGAACTCAGAGATGAAGAGAAACCCCAACTTAAAACTTGGAGAATCACACAAGAAAGCCTGAGAGGCAACTTACCTGGGTACTGAGGAGCACCCTCATGCTAAAGGAAATGATAGTCATTGAAACATTCTTGGACTTTCCCTCGCACCAAAACCACAAAAATTCATCAATAAAGAAACAATAATAGAACCCTTCAAAAATATAAGTAGAGATTTTCTGAATAACGGAAAAGAGTGTACAGAGTTCATACAAACATTGGAATCAAGTGGATACCCAGTTTCATTGGAGTCTAAAGGCCTTCCATCAAAAGGCAGTGGTGCATAATAGTGTGGGAACGTCAAATATTAACACAAAAAGTGAAGGTAACCGTTACGGAGGCTCTGAGTTAACCCTTCCCACGACAGCCTGTACGTCACTTTGTTCCAACAGATGAGTGAAACCAAATACGACTAGGGTTAGGCTTGTGGAATCAAGATTGTAGATGCATGGATCCAGTTGTGTGATGCTGAAGATTTTTCCAGCTGATGAAAATATAGGTACCAGATGTACTATCCTCACCTCCTAGTGGAACTGATGGGAATGAGATTCCATATCACCAAGGGAAAGCAAGGATTAGCATGCCATATAAGTAGGGAAATAGTGAACAAGTAGGATGGTTGTTGCACTAGGTGTGGGGAAGAGGGGATGAGGGTAGTTAAGAAGATAGTGGGGTTTGACTAAGGGTCAGAGTAGGAGGTTAATAGATAGGCTTAAAATAGAATGCATATATATATATTAATAATATATATATATATATATATAGAGAAGAGAGAGAGAGGAGAGATATATATAATATCTAAAATTATAGCTTAACCAAGGGCTCCATTAAATCATTAATTAGAAATTATATCATGAACCAAACATTGTACACCATACATGACATGACTGCATTGATATTATCACGATTATTAATAAATGAAATTCTAACCCATATTAACCATGATTTGATATAGTATTATACTACCAAGGTAAATAAAAAGATTTTTTTTTTGGGTATGATTAAGGTTTGTTACAAATGGTATTATATCCCAGTCTCTACTATGGAGCCTGAACAGGGCATTAGCATTAGAAATTGTGTGTGATATCTATATATATATATATATATATATAATATATAATATAATATATAATATATTATATATGTTATGTATATATTATATTGTGTGTGTGTGTGTGTGTGTGTGTGTGTTGTATCTATTTATATGTGTATATATACATATATAAATAGATACACACACACACACCACACACACACACACACACACATATATATATAGATAGATACATATATATATATATATATATATATATAAATATATATATATATATATATATATATACAAAACTAAAGACACAGTTGTTCTTATCTATTTTTTATTGTTTTGTAGGAAATTTGAATTCTCAATAGCTATGGAAGAACCTTTGCATCCTAACACAAGAGAAGAAGAAATATATGTTGAACTAAGGTAACAAGGTTTTTACCATATCCTCCCAGTTGGTGGAAATAGTAAAAACCCTACAACTGTAGTTGGCTTAACTCTGTAGCAGTAATCAGAGGCTTCTAAAATCCATTGAAGGCATGAAGAAGATAAAGTCTGAAAAGTCAAGAAGTTGAAGGGAATCCAATCCCGAGTCACCAAAAGTGCATAAGAAGTGAATAAGAGCATATTTACAAGGTGATTTTAGAAATATCAAACCACCAGAGTTTGACGGTGAGAAGTGTTGAAGAATCTAAGGAAAAGGTGATTCTTCTTTACTATGATAATAACTTGTGAAGCATTTATACAATTTATCTTAACTTATTGTTTCATCCATTATTACTCTATGTGTTTATTTCATCAAACTACTACAAACAAAAGAGATAAGAACACAAACATTTGGAATTCTGCCAGGGCCAAAACCTCCCCCTCTTGGAGAGGAAAACCCACGCAAAATTATTCTCATGGAGATTCCATTGACGAATAGAAAAACCATGACCCTTGACACAATATTCCTCTCCAATACCATGGAATTTATCCTCTTATTCATCACTTATGGGATCATCATCCTTGTTGCACCTCTGCCTCATTCAGATCTTCATTACAGTTGACATCATTGTTTCACCATGATTGTCTCTTAAGATCGCTGCACATGTGATCTCAGATTTTTCATTGACATCATTATTGTGACCTTGACTTTCATCCTTGATCAATGCACTGAGGACTTCATTGTTGCTTCACCATACTTGGATCATCACTGTACCCTAGCTTGAAACATCATCATGCTCACTATGAGCAGTAAAGAATGTACATTATGTCAAAAGTGTCGAGATAGTGAGGGAAATGATATGATCATTGTGATGTTTCTTAAGCATAGATAGTGAGACCAAGGCTATATGAAGAAATTAAGGACTATGAGATTATTTCCATCACATATATGCATTAACTGCCATGATTTAGGTTCACCAAAATTATGATTACTTCCTTTCATGAATTGAGATCTTACTTTCCATTTAGGCTGAGACTGTAATGACTACTATTGCTCCTTATTATGTCGAGATTGTAATAGTGTGATATCATCGAGATACACATATATATGCCTAGATCAAAACTACATGGATATATGTGAGGGATTTATAGTCACTATGACAACTTGTTGTGTCACCCACAGACATTGTTGTCACATCCAAGATTACAATGATCTCAGAACTACACCTTAAAATCATGCGAAGGATCTCAAATATATGATGAGATCATGTCCTCACCTAGAGCTACAAAATTATCTATAATTCCTCCTTCTTGCTCCATATACCCAAGATCATTACTACACCTAAAACCCAAACAAGGTGAAGTCAAACCCTACAACGACTCTGCTCCTATATGCTAACTTTCGTAGGCATGCGATATTTTTCTTCATGTATTTTTGCTGACCATAGATGGGTATTTATATCGCTTATGTCCATATATGAAAGATGACATAAACTCAAGAACCATGGTTACTATTTTATTGAGACGACGTTACTTCCATTTATTTAATTTAATTAATTTTCGATCTGACATGAAGATCTTCATTATTCTTCTTGTAGACTTCAGTGTTCTTGAATTTGGAGAATCGTTTTTCAATTTGGAGGATTGTTCTTGGTCTTGGAGAGTTGTCACATTCGGTTGAATATTTGTATACATTTACATAGGCTCTTAAAGAGCTTTTACACATGACATGACTCTTTGACATAATAATAAATCCCAAAGACATCAACAAGAAGTCCTTCACCTAGTGACACTTCTTGCTCATGAAACACATGTAGAAAGACATAGAAAAATAATGTATTTCCTTTTATTATATCATTTACAAAGATCGTGTCCTTATGAGAGTAAACCTGGTTACACTTTCTTCAACACTCCCTCTTAACTAGGGATGTATTCATAATGGTACTTTATCTTTCTCAATCTAAATAATTTTCCATAAGAAGAATCAGATTTGCAATCCATTTGTTACAACATTATCTTAACCAAAATTGTTTCATATAGCAAGGCCTTAACTAACAATTCTATATCTCACTTAGATTAGAGCGCACTATGTTGGCAAGACCAATGACTTATAGACACACATCATCATTGTCTCTCTTAAGGTAATACCCACCCAAGTGTTCTCCAAGTATGCCCTACTAGGACTATTCTCATCTTGAGTTCCCAACACTCAAGAATATTGGTCCTCTTATCCACTCTTGTCTTGGATTCCATACCACATCCTCAAAGAGTATCAGATGTTATATGATTACACAATCCTCCATTCTTTCCTCCACACTGAAGATAAGAATGTCGTGTCTAACGCTCCCTCTTACCTATGTATGAGTTCCAAGTTTCTGTTTACTTAGAAACTTGCTCAAGTTCCTTTACTCATAGGAACCTCCTACAGCTCCCTCTTACCCAAGAACTCTATCATTAGTGCTCTATAGGATATTCTAGTTGACTGATGATCCGAGACTTCGATGTTATCAATTTATTCACATGTACGGTTCAACAATCTATTACATTCCTCCATTATGCCATTCCTTATTTCACATAAAGTATCCTCCTTAGCTCAACATATGGGCTTTCTTCATAAGACCATTTATATTCATATTTCCTTTAATGATGATTGCTCGAGATAAATATTTTTTAAATCCTTCAGAACTCGTCTTACCATGGACCTGCAAACATACCAAGACTTTGTTCAAGAGGTCAGAAAACCAAAAACAAATCAGATATTACCTTTCTGGTGATGGCCTTTTCTAGTGACATCTCCTTCTAGATATCAACATCATACATACATATTTACACATCTCCCAACGATATATGTTTGCAAGGATCTTCATCTTTTTATACTTCCATTAGAGTCTTCATATCATTCTGGGAGATTTCCTGGTCATGTCTCTCTAATTCTCTAGATGTTGATTGCCTTCATCATGGTTGCATGTTTTAGGATCTCTTTCATCTTGACGTCTTTCATTCCCATGAGCTCTCAGAGTTCTTCAATTGTAGCCAACTACCTCATACATCATATGAGGACATATTAAGTTGATTTCATCTAGTTTGGCTTATATCTTGCTTCATCCTTTCAGAGGAGGAGATCATTTCCCTTTTGATCATGCTTCATCCATTTTACCCACAAACATATATCATGACATTACAATATCAAATGAAAATACAAATATAGACATACATACCTTATTTTCACTTTAGGCTACTCTCAGCAACTTTCTTGATTGAACGTATCTTCAATCCCTTGTTCTACTTCATCATGGCATCGGTCCTTCATCTCACGATTTCAAAAGCATGGAATTCTTGATGAAGCACTTGCTGCCTTCCAGTGTTATGAGATCCGTCATTGAGATTTTGACCTGAGAATGTTGAAGATTTGGCATATCCCCATTTGATAAATACTTCCTTTGTCCTAGATGACTTCTTCCATTCCATTAATGTACAATGAGATTCCCAAGAGCTATGTCCTTCATGGTTACCATATGAGATCTTGGTTCCCTGATGTCATGATGCATCTTCCTACCATTGTCATATCTCTAAGGACTTTTGATAGGATCATTTCCAAAGGGATGCCATCTCACTCATACTAGAGACCTATTACTCCCTCTTTCCTTTAACTTCCTCTATCCTTCAGATGAGATGAATCCCTTTTCCAACACCTTTTTATAGTGTTGTTATGTCTTTTTGGCCTTTCCTTTGCACATAGCTGAGTCCTTTCAACTTATCTTTCTACATTTGACATAGAGTTCACAAACTGTTGATTGAGGTGACCTTCTTGTTCAAAGACATTTGTCACCTTTCTTATCAATGATGATTATCTATTCATCATTTTCCTAGATCTCTCAATTGAGATCTCACGAAGATAATTCTTCATTATTTAGCACCTTCTACACTTCCATTCAGAGAGTATATCCTCTAGTATTTCATGTAACCTTCTTGTGTCTCCTTTATTACTACATAGAACCTTAAGAGTTCTTATGAACTCAAAGAGGACCTTCATGTACTAACTTCACTTCTTCATAAGGATTATGTCAATCGTACTGCAAGATGTTTTGATGACCCATCTAACGCATAGATCTTCTTGCAATTATGAGGTTAATGAACCAAGCTTGATTATAGAATAAAACGATACCTGCAGTATTCTTGAATTCATCGAGTCAATTCATGATTTGCAAGTTTATCAGCAGTCAACTTGATTCCAAGTTTCCATGGGAGTTGCCTTTCGATTCTTCCCTTTTCCTGTGCATCAGAAAGCATTTGGGAGGAAATCAAATATCAGCCATGACGCTTACTTGGTTGCATTGGTTGTTCCATTTCACTTGATCAGGCGGTCAAAAGAGTAATTAGAGTATGTTTGATGAATAAGCCCATTTATGAGTATCTTTCCAATTTGATAAGTTATGTTTAGTTAGGTTTGGTTTTATTGTAGTTTTTAGTTTTAGCCTTAAGTCAGAGCCCATCTGCATAATGTTAGTTTTCGTGTTTTGACTCCATTGCCCAACGAATGAAGGCACTATCTGCTTTTCCAAAGATCTGTAGTTCTTGGCACCTCCAAGGAGCTACGATCCCCGTTGGAGCCAGTGTTAGTGTCAATCTTTACAACCTCCCTCCAGTGATAAAACATGCTCTTACAAAGTGATTTTAAGGTGTCAAGGTCAAATTTTGTCATTTTAGTGAGTCTTCAAGCAAAATTTGGTCACTAGGCATTAGGTCTAGGGTTTTCTTTTACTCTTATTGAATTTTTCCAAATGTTTGTCCAAGTCACCACTCAGCTGACTGTACCATCATTTAGAGAGTTTTCATCATCATGTCAAGTTCCACTAGTTCATTTTATACCTTGTTCATGCTTCAGTTGCGCCTAGGTAAAGTTCATCTCCCTCTCCTAGGGTTTTGAAGGTAATTTCTCTTGGATGGTCAAATCATCAGAAAACATTGTATCCTGATGTTCATATACCTTCCCCTAACCATAAGGTATCTCATTAAATACTTCCCATCACTAAAATCCCCCAATTTCCTCATTTTCGCACAAACTCTAGTTTCTTGCTACAACTTGGCAATTTTCTAGGATTGGGCCTGTGTTTAGCCCTTTTGGACCCCTTCCCCTCACTCAATATTTTGCATTCCACTTTACCCTCCTTCCCAGCATCCCTACCTACTTCCCAATTTTTCTCAAGAATTTAGAAGACCCTTATCCCCTTCATTTCGCTTCATTTCGACAAATCCCCTATTTCACACATCGGGGTTGGTTTCACTTAAATGATTTTTGTGGGAAATGAAATGTGAATTTGGGAAAACAGAGAGAGGTTTTTGTCCAGAATATGCTAATGAATAAAAACCTCCTTCACTTTTTACATAGGTGTCATGGTTTTAGAGAAATCTCAAAAATACAGTTTCCTCGGGAGAATTGGTGCACCTCTAAATTGACCATCGGAAAATCAAGTTTTCTCCTCGCTTGGTTGGCAAAATTACTTGCTTGATGATTAAACTGATCACTATACACAAAGAGATTTCCAATGAGCTATCATAAGCTCCATTTGGAGTTGAGGAAGAACTTCAAATGTTGACTGCAACAACACTCTACCTTTAGGTAGCCTCATTTGGCACATTTTTACCAGTCTTGGGAAATTTGATTTTTGATAGGTCAAATGAACTCCAAACTAAAAAATTCTAGTCGAGTTGGAAATTAGACTCAAAGACATTTTCAATTAGCTATTCGATGCTAAATTTGGACATAGGGGAAGCCTCCAAAAGTCTCCTACAAAAAGTGCAACGCACTGGGTGGTGGCGCGGCGCATTGGGCAACTGGCACAACACATAGGGAAGGCGTGGCGCGTTGGGCTGCATTTCTCAGTGAAAAAATACACTAGCATGATGCATAGGGAAGGTGCGGAAAATTGGGCTGGATGCACGATGCATATAGCGAGAGAGCCAAAAAACTTCTAGGATTCGCTCAAATTGCCCAAAAACACATGGATCGGTCTTATGACAAGTAGGTAGAGCCTCCTTCATTGTTTTTAATCCCATGTTGGTGTTTTTTTGATGGTGCTTGTGGCATGGTGAGTGTTCAAAGTGAATCAAAACCTATTACGACATATTGCTACAACCAATTCATTTTGATGATGATGCACATATGGACCATGATGGATGCTAGGTTATTATGACTTTAATGTAGAATGTTCATTGATGGGATGCAGATGGCCAAGGAATTGAGTGGCCATGTACTAGCATAAGATGATGTTAATACCTCAATTTGTTGCTGATACATTTCGAGAGCTTATGTCATAGCTCGTGGAGGTCGTGCACTTGATGGGTCTTGCATTTTTATTGTTGTTGTCACATGGAGCATATCTTGATGCTCATTGTTGCCATGTACTCATGAAATTTCATGTTTTGGGCATGTATTGATGAGAGAACATTTATGTGCATATGTAAAATCCATGTACTATCATTGTTTCCTCTTTTGCAAAGAAACTTGCTGGTAGGGTTTCAATGCACTGTTTTGTCACCAAATTCACTCCCTCATCTCATATTCCCTTGTTTTCATTATTCCTTAAGTTCCACTACCCCATAAATTCATTCATCCCCTATCCCAAGTTCCCTTTCCCAAATTTCCTAATGTAAAACCCTAAACTCTAATCCTATACATAAACTCCCAAACCATCCCATATCTCCCTAACTAAACCCTATCCCAACAATCCCTCAAATCCTTCACTGTTTCCTCTCCCACAGCCCCTCATTTCACTGTTTTCCCTTGGTGGCAGAGGTCAAATGCATGAACATCTATTTGTCCAAGACAATCTATCTACCAGCTGACATGGCATCTGACTCTTCATATGGTTATGAAGAGGAGACCCAAAGTGATTCACCAACTGAGGCACATGCACCTAGGAGGCCTCATAGAGGTGGAAAAAACATAAAGAAAAACCACTAAGCTGCCCAAAGGAGAAGGTTGGAGTTTACTTCACTTGAGCAAGAGATCAACGCTGATCGGGAGCCTTGGCTTGAGAGAGTCAACATCCACTTGGAGGGATAGCTAGACAAGGCTGATAGAGACAAGGCATTACTGAGACACATGGATTTTCACTACATGGCACGGAACAAGGTTTGCTAGGCACGAATAAGGAATTTAAAGGCAAAACTAAGAAAGACATAAAAAAGGAAAAGAAGGTAAAAAGAGCATTATCAACTTCAGATATTGGCCGAGGCATCCTTGGCCCATCATACCTCTTGATAGAGAAATTCTAGCCCAAATTTCAAGAAATTTGGAGCAATCTTTGCATTTTGAAAATTTTTTGCACTAAAAAACAGGGTTTTCCTCCCTATGCACCATGCCATGTGGTGCTTTCTTTTGATGGAGGGCCCCAAATCACAAAAAGTTTGCATTTCTAGATTTTTCATCAAACGTTATGCTTTCTTATCCATGGCTAAGAAATTTGAGGAGGTTTTGAACCTTCAAAAGACCAAAAAACACTCAAAAAATGACCTCACTGCCCCTATTTTGACAAACATGAAGCAGTGTTGGGAGATTGAAGTTTTGCAGGGAAAACGACATCCAAATCTAGTAATCCCACTTGGGTTGGAAAGTAGGCAGGTAGGGATTTCTAACGAGCTATCATGAGCTCAATTTGGACTTAGGGAAGTGCCTCAAAAATAGCTCAAAAGTGGCGTGATGCATAGAGAATCAAGCGCGGCGCATAGAGGATTTTTGGCTAATTTTTCACCTTTCAACTTAGAAATTCAGCTAGTTTTGACTAGTTTTTTTTTTATGTAACTATTGATCTATCTTGATGTAAATTGATAGCTATGATGTAATTTTGACACATATTTACTTTCTCTAGAGGATTCATTCACTAAAAACTGAAAATTAAATGAATGAATAAGTTTCCTTCCATATAGAGGCAAGTTGTTTGATTGCCTAGATTTCACTGCCTTGTTTAGAATTGGTTCAAACAGCTCCTAGAATCATGTGCTCGACCCCTAGAGGCATGGGAATGGGTTAGGATGGTCTATATCATGTATTTTCTGAGTCATTTTCAGGTTTGGACACTTGGGATTTCTTAGCACTCCATTGTACATTTGATTTCTTCATTTTTGGCAAAGGAAAGACCAGGGTTTTGCAGCACTTGTTGGGATCCATGTGGCTCTTTGTTTTGATGATGTTTTTCTCTATGTAATTGTATGTTCATTGATGTTTATGTGTATCATTTTCCCTTCTCTTTTCTTCTTAAATTAAACAAATGAGTGATTAAGGTAGAACCTATTGGGCTTCTATGCTTTGCCTTGAAATTTTGTTTTATTTTACATGTTTTCATTTGTTTAAGGAGGACTCTAGAGAATCTTTTGCCCTCCTTATCTACTCACAAGTCTTATCCATACATTCATTCTATATAAAGCATCAAAATGATTGCCTTCCTTGCCCCAATCAGAACTCTGCAAAAACTAGGCCTCATCCCCGGACCCAAACTTGCCTTTCCCTTTCTCTGACACAAACCCCGCAAAAACTCAAATTAAATCCTTGCACTTCATACCTAGCCTATGATTAGTTGTTAAATCAGTCATCTCAAGCCCCATAGATTATCTTTTATTGATATTGACTTAGAGAGAGCCCTCTCCTTTCCTCGTAGGGCTAGCTACGCGGCTGAGAGTGGTTTGATGTGGACCTAGAAGGTTACCTTTTCAGCCTGAGGTAAATATAGGATCTCACAGGTATGTTGAGATCATGCCATGGTGAAATGATTGAGATTGGAATAGCTCAAAACTGTGGGAGTCACCAAAATCATTTCCATGAATGATTCATTCTTTGACTATTGTCCTTTAAACACTTTGAGGTAGTCTTGATGAAGTAGACTGCCTCTTGAATCTAGGTCTTCATCTTCGATTGTAGATCCTTCAACTAGATTGATGCCTTTATCTCTAAATGTCTCTTTTCTGCCCATTTACTTGATTGTTGAACCATTGCTCGGATACCATTTTGAAGAATCTAGGTCAAAGGAGATTCTTCTTTACTATGATAACAATTTGTGAAGCATTTATACAATTTATCTTAACTTAATGTTCCATCCATTATTAGTGTGTGTCTTTACTTCATCAAATTTCTACCAAAAACAAAAGAGACAAGAACAAAAATATTTGGCTTTCTGCCAGGGAAAAAACTTCTTCCTCTTGGAGAGGAAAACCCACACAAAATTCTTCTTATAGAGATTCCATTTATGAATACCACAACCATAACCCTTGACAGAATCTTCCTCTCCAAGACCAAGAGATTGATCCTCTTCTTCATCGTTGTTGGGATCATCATCCTTGCTGCACCTTTGCCTCACTCAGATGTTCATGACTATTGACATCATTGTTGCACCATGATTGTCTCTTGAGATTGCCATACAGGTGATCTCAACTTTTTCATTGAGATCATTATCATGACCTTTATTTTCATGGTTGAGAAATGAACCGAGGGCTTCAATGCTACTACACCATATTTCAATAATCATTGTAACCTAGTGGGAAGCATCATCATGTTGACTGTGAGAAACAAAGAATATTTTTTATGACAAAAGTGTCAAGCCAGCGAGGGAAATGATAGGGTCATTATGATGCTTCTCAAGCATATCCACTTTAACCGAGGCAATATGAAGACAATAAGGATTCCAAAATTCTTTCCATCAAATATATGAATTCACTGCCATGAATTAGGTTCACCGTAATTATGAATACTTTCTTTCATGCACTGAGACCTTACCTTCCATTTAAGTCGAGATTGTAATGATTATTGTTGCTCCTTATTATGACGAGACTGTAATAGTCTATCACCACCGAGATACAAATCAATATGCCTAGATCAAAACCATATGGATATATGAGAGGGCTTTAGAGTCACGATCACAACTTATTGTGTCACCCAAAGTCATCATTGTCCCATTCGAGTTTATAGTAATCCGAGAACTAAAACTTACAGTAATGCAAAGGGTCTTACAGATATGCTAAGATCTTGTCCTCACCTGTAGTTGTAGACTTCTCTAAGGTTCCTCCTTCCTTATCCATATACCCGAGATATTGAAAGGACCTAAAACCCAAATGAGGTGTAGTCAAACCCTATTGCGGCTCTTCTCCTATGTGCAAAATTTTAGAGGCATGCGATATTTTTCTTCGTATATTTTTGCTAACCCTAGATGGGTATTTGTAGTGCTTATGTCCATATATGTAAGCCAACATAAACTTATGAACCTTCAAGACTATTTTATTGAGCTGATGTTACTTACATTTATTTAATTTAACTCATTTTCGAGCTGACATGAAGATCTTCATTATCCTACCCTTAGACTTCACTGTTCTTGAATTTGGAGAATCGTTGTGGCATTTGGAGGATCGTTCTTGCTCTTGGAGAGCTATTACAATTGGTTGAAGATTTGTATACATTTGCATAGGCTCTAAAAGAGAATTTACACATGACATGACTCTTTGACATAATAATAAATCCTAAAGACATCTAGAAGAAGTCTTTCCCCTATTGACATTTATTTCTCATTAAACCCATGTAGCAAGGCATACAAAAATAATTTATTTCCTTTATTACATTGTTTACAAATATCATGTCATTATTAAGACCGAACCTAGTTACACTTTATTAACCAACAAGGAGGATGATGTCGAGCCATGGATGTTGAATATGAGTAAATAATTTCAATTATATGAATATGAAAGTAATCTGAAAGCACGATTAGAAATTTATCAATTGTAGGGTAAGGCAACAATGTGGTGGGAGGAGAGGAAGAGTGTTAAAATGCTTGAAGAGAAAACAATTTCATGGGAGGAACTTCAGAAGAAATTCAAGGAAAGGTTTATGAGTGAAACATATTATGATGATAGGGCTAAAGAGTTCCATGAGCTAAAGTTGGGGCAAATGGCTATGGACAAATTTGTAAATAAACTCACCAACTTGTTGTGGTACATGTCGTATTTAAAGGAGGAAAAAGCTAAAACTCATATTTTTATGAATTGGTTTCTATTCTCCCATAAGGAGAGAATTGAGTTTGATAACTGAATGACCATGGATGGGGTGGTCAGAAAGGCTAGGCTATGCTATGAACAGTTGAAAATTAAAAATGAAAGTAGAAAAATATGGATGACCATGGAAGGTAGCAAAGTTAGTGGGGGCATGAAGAAACAAAAGCCACTCTACTTGAAAAATTTGGTAGAGATCTTCAAAAAAGGAAGGGTATCAAAGGAGAAGTACCCTTGCTAGCTCAATCCTATATGAGTTTGATAGTGACAGAGAAGAACGAAAAAAAGAATAGTGCTTCCAAAGAATTGTTAAAGTGTTGGGGATGTAGAGAGCTGCATATGCTCAGGGACTACCCACATAATCCCTGGTCCATCCAAATAATCCAGGTAGTTCATGAGGCCACTACTATTAATGATTTTATAAGGAATATATTGAGGATTAGCACAACCCTAGAAAACCAGCAAGGTTAAAATCAAGCTACTCTATTGGAAATTGAGGGTAATATCTTAAACCAGTCTGTGTCTATTTTGATAGATCCAAGGACTATTCTACATTACATTAGCCCCAAAATTGTAGAAAAATGCAATATGAAAATGGAAAAATTCACAAATGCATGGTTAGCGTAACTAGCCACAATAATCAATCAGAGAGTAACCCAACACATGAAACAATCCCCAATTGATTTTAATGGGTATTCCTCAATGGTATATTTGAACCTTATTCTGATCGGTTCATATTATTTATTAGTTGGAATGGACTAGTTAGATGAACATGCCACTATTATAAATTGTGTAGAAAAAATAGTGGGATGGGATGGGACAGATAGGGTCCCTAGAGTGATTAGAGGGAAAGAAAAACCAATATCTGTTTGGAAAATTTCGTCTTTACAACTGAAAAGAAGCACTAGAAAAGGCTATGAATCGTACTTGGTGCAGGTGGAAATTAGAGCTCAGCTGACTGAAAAATGATAATTGGGGATGATACCAATCATAAAGGAATTCTTGGATTTTTTCTAGCATAAATTATAAGATTACCCCCGTCTCGAGATACAGATTTTACTATAAATTTAGTACTCGTCGTTGTTCCTGTATCTAGGGCCCCATATTGGATGTGCACCCTAGAATTACTGGAGTTAAAAATGAAGTTACACGAGTTCCTACATAAAGGTTACATCAAACCCAACACCTCTCCCCATGGGGCTCTACTACTATTTCTGGAAAAGAAGGACGATACATACATAATGCGTATTAACTCCTAGCAACTGAACAAATTAATAATTAAAAACAAATATCCCCTACCAAGAATAGATGATCTATTTGATCAACTCAGAGGCACCACAGTCTTTCAAAAATTGATTTGAGACCAAGCTATTATCAATTGCATATAAAGGAGGAGGATATCCATAAAACAACATTTAGAACATGGTATGGGAATTAAGATTTCATGGTGCTACCATTTGGCCTCACCAATGCACCTACAAATTTTATATGTCTCATGAAAAATGTGCTACACCAATACTTAGATTGATTCATGTGGTTTTCATAGATGACATTCTTGTGTACTCAAAAGAAAAAGAACAATATCAAGAATACTTAAGGTTGGTGTTGTAGACATTAAGAGAACATAAACTGTACACAAAAGGTAGTAAGTGTGAATTCATTAAACCCAAGATACACTACTTAGGACATGTCATCTCTAAGGAAGTGTTGGTGGTAGACCCCAAGAAAGTTAAAGCCACTTTAGAATGGCCAGTACCAAAATATGTATTTGAAGTTCATTCATTTATGGCAATTACAGGGTACTACTGTAGATTTGTAAAGAACTTTTCCAAATTGGAATATCCCATCACCTCATTGAAGAAAAAAGAAGCGAAGTTTGAGTGGACAGAAAAATGGCAGGAAAGCTTCAATAAACTGAAGAAAATGCTAACAATGGCTCATGTCCTACATATAGCATATTCGGATAAGGAATTTATAGTCTGCACAGATGTGTGCCTTGAGGGTTTAGGAGGGGTACTATTGCAGGACACTACTGTAGTAGCATATGAACCTAGGAAATTGAAGAAACATGAGAAAAATTATGTTTTTTTATGACTTATAATTAGTTGCATTAATTCATGCCTTAAGAATGTCGAGGCATTATTTGCTGGGAGAGAATTTTGTTCTCATGAAGTACCACATCCATCTTAAATATTTTTCAGTCAAACCAACTTGAATACGAGGTAGGAAAGGTGGTTATCCTTCCTTAGTGAATTTGAATTTGAAATTAAACATATTAAATGAAAGGAGAACAAAATTGTTGATGCTTTAAGTCGACATGCTCATGCTTCAATCACATACATAGGAGTAAGTGTAAGGAAATATTTTTTGGAGAAGCTAAGATTAGTAGTGCAATAAGACCCACAGTATCAAGAGTTGAAAAATAAAATATAGTAAGGGAAAAAAAATCTGGGTATGGGATAATTCCTCAAGGGTTGATAACCTACCAAGGTAGATGGGTCATTTCAAATCTTACTGCTCTAAAACATATACTTTTAGATGAGAAACAAAAGAAACCATATGTTGGCCACACCTAGTACCATAAAATGATAACTTCTCTACGA
Source organism: Pinus taeda (assembly GCA_000404065.3). Classification (NCBI taxonomy): domain Eukaryota; kingdom Viridiplantae; phylum Streptophyta; class Pinopsida; order Pinales; family Pinaceae; genus Pinus; species Pinus taeda. Next base: position 38,622 of record APFE031111734.1, on the reverse strand, counting down.
AAGTTGTTTTTCTAGCCTCAAATGAAAAAAGAGGTAGTAGATTACCTAGCCAAATTCCTGCAATATGAGCAGCTAAAAGTAGAGCATCAACACTTGGCGGGCTTGTTGAATTCATTACTCATTCCAGAATGGAAACGCGAAGTGATTTCTATGGATTTCATAACTGGATTACGAAGGACCTGGTACCAAAACAGTTCCATTATTTTGGTAGTAGATGTAATGACAATGGTAGCACACTTTATTCTAATGAAATCTTGTTTTTGAATGTTCACCTGAAATTTTTGGAAATCATTATTTGAAAATTTTGGTATGAAACTAAACTTTAGTACTGCCTACCATCCACAGACGGATGGGAAAACTGAAAGAAGAATCAAATCTTGGAAGATCTACTTCGAATGTATGTAATGGATAGGCCCGCAAAACGGGAAGAAATTCTGCATTTAGCAGAATTCCCCTATAAAAATAATTATTAAGCTTCCATTAAAATGAGCCCCTTCGATGCTCTTTATGGCATAAAATGCCATACCCCTCTTAGATGGAGTCAGCGAGAAGATAGATTGGTCCTTAGACCTAAGGTCTTGGGTGAAATGGAAGAAATATTGTGCAAATTTGAACAAAACATTAAAATTGCTCAAGACCATCAAAAGATATATGCAAATAAGCAAAGGAATCCTAAATAATTTCAAATTGGGGAGCATGTGTGTCTAAGAATCAAACCTCGAAAAAGAACCTTGAGTACAAGTAGTTGTGTGAAATTGGTAGCACGGTTTTGTGGGCCCCTTAAAGTACTGGACCAAATAGTTCCAATAGCATATCAATTAGCTCTACCTACTCATGTTAAAGTACATAATTTGCTTCATGTGTTATTATTAAAAAATATTTGCATGACAACTCTCATATAATTGATTGGCATCTCTTACAGGTGGAGCCCAAAAGATATTTATTACCCAAACCACTATGCATTTTGGAGTGGAGGGAAATCGTACTATGGAATCGGGTCGTTTTTTAGGTTTAAGTGCAGTGGTGACTCTTTATTGGTGAGGACGAAACTTAGGGAAAGGGAAATTTCATGAAGGCAATGTATCCAGAATTATTTTCAAATGAATAATAAACGCTGACAACAATGTTAAATTTGAGGGGGGCAGTGATGTAACACCCCCCATTGTAAGTAAATGATTATTTCTTCGATGGTTACCATCACTAGTGACTTTAATAGGATGAAAATAAATTATTATAATTGGAAAGGACATTTAAGATTATAAATAAAGTTGTTGGTTTTATTATGAAAATTATATTAGCTGACACCAGAGTAGAGGATGAAACTTGCCAGAATCTGAGAAGAATCAGATCCACTTTGATTTTCCTAAAATTAAAAAGATATATAATATATATATATATATATATATATATATAAAGATATCTTAGTAGAAGATAAAGACAAAGAATAAAAGTGTTGCAAGGAAAAAAGGAGGCTTTTTCTTTTAGGAAAAAAGAATTAAAAAGGCTAGGCTAAGGGGAAATAGAACCCCAAAAGGTAGGACACTCCCAAGGGCAAATGTTGGGCAGCAGATCCCCCGCGTAACATTTTTAGGGCTTAAAGCCAGCAATTTTGGTAATGGTATTGTAAAGGCTCCGCAAAGTGCATGGAGCACGAACTGTAATGAGTCAAGTCAAAGGGTTGTCTGCCCTCAAATAATGTAAGGTAATGTAAAGTGAGCTGGCCTACCAATGGTCCACGAACCATGGGAATGTATAAATAGAGTGAGGCTCTAATTGTAGAAGGTAGGTTTTTAGCATTGATCTTAAGGATGTAGGTTTTTGAATGTGATATTCGCTTTGAGTCTGTAAGTCCAATTCTTGGGTTGTAGCAGTAGGAAAACTCTTTGCAGCTATGTGTGCAGAGGCTTGGTAGAGTCCACAACTATGTGTGCAGATCCCTGCAGCTGAGTGCGTAGGGCGGAGTTGAGATTGTAATGAACAAAATTTAATAAAATATAAGTTGATTTTGGAATATTGTGTATCTGTGTGTTTATGCTGCTATTATATTGTTATGCATCTATTTACAGTTTATAATTACATGCACTTTTTATGAATGTTGAAATATTAATAAGAATATTGGGCCCACAAAATCAAGTCAGATCTATAATAATAACATAATAAGGATAATCGATCTAGACAATGCCTCTTCATGCTCTTTACAGAGCTATGCAAAGGTTAGATAGCTACGTGGAGCAAGGCAAGCACATAGGATAAGTTCGCAAACTTCCCAAACTTCATCAAGACATCTCTAGGGTGTAGAAAACTGGTTCCAACACCCTCCTATCCTACATTAGGTGAGACCTCAGTCCACGCTTCATGGACTGTTACTAAAAGGGCTGGTAGTTTTGGGATTTGTTTGGCTAAAACACTTCTGAACCTAGGTCAGGCCCCAACAAGCCAACAAATGGTTCCATTGTTGGGACTGGGATCTACCTAAAGGATGTCTGATGTCGAAACACTAGATCCCTATGAAGAAGGAAATTGAAGAGTGGTTGGATTAGAAACTTCACAAGTTCATGGCACAGGAAAACAGAACTCCACGGATATCCAAGAAGAGGTAGTTGGATCGCTACATATATATATGGAAATCCATGAGATCTACTTCACGTTCTTCTCTTCATAGCTGTATGATTGGATCACAAGGTTAGTTAATACCCAGGGAAGGTATAAGCTCGATCAAATGATAGTTTGGACTCTGGAGTTAGTACATAGGGTAGAGGCATCAAAACATAAGATCACATGAGCCATAGACCTTTGGCTCAATTGGATAAGAGGATGGTTTATCACTGAATTTGCTATAGGCACGACTGTAAGCTACAGTGAAGCAGAAAGACATTTTGTCAAAAGACTGCGAGGTAAGTACATAAAATCTTTGAATACCTTGATTAAAATGTTGTTATGTGAGAATCAGGTGATGCGAATACATTAATGATTAGAATGATGTAGAGTTGAAAGGTATAGAAAGGTATTGAAGGGTTAGGAAACAATCCTTTAATTTCACCTCCACGAGTGAGCGAGGAAGAGAGCACTCCGGCTTCTCCGAGGAGTGTGATTATTTTGATAAGGCAGCACATTCTACAGTTACCATCTCCACTTATGCCACCACTCACTTCACCTCCTTCACCTCCATCTTCACCCACACCACCTCCACCACCCCCATGGTTCAGCATGGCGAGTGCTATTTAGCTACCCGTATTCAGAGGAGTAGGAAATCAGGACACAGATAAGTCCTGGTTCGTGGTAACAGTAGTGTGGAAAGCACAAGGGGTTACAGATGATAACATTATGAAGGCTAGATTGGTAATCATTCTACAAGATCATCCGTTGATGTGGTATATCAAGAACTCAAATGACCACCCGAATGTAGGAATAGTGGGGATCCAAAAGCACTGGACAGAGAATTTAGCCAGCCAAAATCAAAGACATAGTCAATCATTACATTTAAAGAGATTGTGATGCTTTGAGGTGAGACCCTTTGGGATTTGGATAAGAGGCTGAAAAGTATGATCCACAAGGCTAACATGACGCTAACGAATGCACAATACAATGAGTGGTTTGTGGCATCTTCGACACCCCACTTAAGGACTGCGCTATTGCAACAGAAGCTTTCAACTGAGGCTGAAGCATTGGAAATGGCAATGAGATTGCATGACACATCGATACAGGATTCAGGATTGGGAGTCCAATAGATCCATGCACAAATGCATAACCTATGCTTGGAGATGTCGAGTTTGAAACAGGATAGGGTGCCATGACTAGAGGTGCAAAAGGAAGTGTGGTGTATAAAATGAAAAGGCTAGGGCAACAATAAGGATCACTATCCAGTATTCGTGAACAAGCTATTGAGATGAGAGGCACAAGAAAGGCCAAGTGTGACACCCCCACTATGGTGTGTGATCTATCAGATTGGAGGAAAGCAAACGACAAACAACTATCATTTGTTACAAAAGTATACACAGACTCCCTAGCGACTGTTTTCCAATTTTTGTAGATCAATGGGCCATCACGAGTGTACTTGTCGCAACTATGAGTTAATGATGGATCACACCCCAGCCTATCAAATGCAAATGGAAATGCAAGGCCTTGACCCAGCTACAGGGATGGTGCACACTGGATTTCAAGGGAAAGGTCAAGGATGAGGAGGAATGGGGCCAGAAAGGGGCCAAGGACAGTTAATTTGTTACAATTGCAGAGGATCGGGGCACTACACTCATGATTGTACCAACCTAACGAGAATATCTTGTTCGTATTGTTCTCAGTTTGAACACGAAATGGTAGAATTTCCTACGTTGATCATGTAGATGTGCGAGAAATGGGTACTTTAGCCTACTCCAACACAAAATATTCAGTTGATGAGGTCTGAACTGCGCGAAGAAGACCCCAATGTAAACATGATGCTCAGAAGCAGTGCAACCATAGGGGAAGACAAGAGGAAGCAACCTAAGGAAGATACATGGGTTCACAAGGCTCCTACAAAGGAGCCTGAGTTTCACCTGGAATGCACAAAGGAAATGTTTATAGAAGCTAAGGAGAGCTTCGAGAAGGCCTCTACTTCAAGTAGTAAGGATCAACCAAAGCCAGGAATGGATCATTCTATGCTGACTACCTTCTTATAGACATGCATGAAATTGCTACATGATAATAAGGTTGTTAAAGGACTATAGGAGTTGATAACTAGGTGCACAGGGTCAGGCGAAGCATGTGTAGTTCGAAAACTAGGAAATAATACATTGTGCACTAGGAGGGAGATGAGATTAAAGATGTAGATTGTCGAATATGAAATGGATCAGGTAATTTTGGACCTAGGTTCGGACATGAATGTGTTACCAAAGTAGACATGGTAATGCCTGGGTAGGCCCACATTATAGTGGTCCCCTATTCAATTATGGATGACGAACCAACAAATGATCTTGCCCATTGGAAGGTTGCAAGGTGTAACAGTCGACATTGAAGGCATGAACATGGAGATAGACTTTGAAGTAATAGAGATTGTTGATGACAACAACCCCTACCCCGCATTGCTAGGAATAGACTAGGCCACTGATATGAATGGAGTCATTAACTTGAAGAAGCAGAAGATGATATTCGAGAGAAAGTCAGTTCTACTAGATCCAGTCGAAGGTCTGTGCTACACCAAACTTGTGTGTGACAATGAAAATGACGATGAGTTGGATTGCATTTACCAGATAACAGCGCAAGACTAGGATTGGGTGAACCCAATAGCAAATGGGAGAATTTCATGGGAGTGTGATAGTTCTTATACTTCAGATACAGATTAAGAGATAGGACGCTGGCAGAAGTAGTTGCACAAAATGACAACGTTGAATTGTAACATGATGATTAGATCACTGTGATGTGTGACAACCAAAGAAAGAGAACTTCCACCCTATGATAGGGTGACAAGAGTGGATGAATTCTTAGACAAATTTGAAGGTGTAGTACTAGAATAGTAGTGGTACGGTCCGATGGAATGGGCGTTGCACGCGACACCCGCACAATGGTAGAATACACACCAAAAGAATATTGGAAACTAGTGTGAATGTAGAAGATGGATGCGCTTATGGTTTGGAAGTCCTTAGCATCGAACACGAGCTGGGCAGGCAAGACGAAGTAGCTTGTGTGCCCACCTATGTCGAGGGGTGCAGTCATGTGTTGTGCAAGCACATCCTGGACTAAGGATCGAAAATTAGAACCCAACATAGCAGCAGGAAGAGTGACAAACATTCCACATTATAGCCTTCATAAAGCTATGTGGATTCATGAACAAAGTTCACTTTGCAAGACGTACTGACTGGGACCTGTGCATACCAGCAGTTCGATGAGCCTATAGGACCATAAGAAAAACCTAAAGCATGTAAATGGACCCAACACTGATAAGAAGAGAGGAATCTAGGAGAGCAGAAAAGAATCTCCAAACCATGGCTTTTGCAGTTGGGGTAGGACACGAGGACCTGGATAAAAGAATTAGGCAGTTGCAGGAAGCCATTCGGCGAGGAAGATTGAAACTTTGCAAAATCAATGAAGATGGGGCATGACTAAGGAAGAAAAGCATGACATTGGATGAAGAAATTAGTGGACTAGACACCGAAGTCATGAAAACGGACCGCGAGAAACTAAGCATGATGGGGCCTAGTCTAGCTAGCCATACTACCGCATTAGAAGGATTTGCGACCCTACTAACATGGCTGTGACTACACCTTGCTAAATAGGGGAGCATACCATAAAAAGGAGAATGCAACACACTAATGGACATAAGGGTATTTGAATGGTGTCTACGGTGCAGGCTAGCAGGAAAATTAAAGTCGTGCATTAGGGGTGCAGCCACCTGACTATCTCTAGGAAGCATAGTCTCAGTGCTCCAAGTAGTTGAAAGAAGGTGCGGGAAGATAGTTTCACGTAGGGCCATTATGTCATAGGGATCTTGGTCACACATAAGGGGATGAGCCGCTATGCGGATAGATAAGGAAGTGACTATGGGTATCATTGTTCATGACAAGATGTCTAAGTTAAGGTGAAAAGGAGTGGGCAGCAGGGAATTAAGATACAAATTAAGAGCCAGATTTGGAACACTCTACCATAAATCTCGCATTAATGACCTAAATAATGGGGAAATGGTCGAATTTGAATTTCAACAGGCCTATAAATTACTATTGGTCACTCACCCAACAAATTGTGGCATATTGAGAATTAAGTTATTACACTATTTAATAGGTATGGACCCATCAAACTTCGACGCTTTGAGAGTAAGCCTAGCATTTGAAACATTTCCAAAAGAGACATAGGACCTTCAGGACAGTGCAATGTCAATAACCAAGGACACTGCATTGAGGCCAATGCCAAAAATTGGAGATGTATTGGAAATTCCCAAACATGTAGCAGGACTCGTCTGGATGTTGTCATGAAACTCATGGTATAGTAAGAGACCTATGAAAGATAAGGTCAAGACGGTGAATCTTGGGAGAAAAGACAGAATTGTGTTTAAAATTTTGTCTCTGGGCCGCGTGTCCACAATGAAACTTAAACATTGGGACCTCGTGGATAGCAACAACTCTCTTGCAAAAATGCAACACAAGCTTCAGCAAACATTGAGTATACTGAACCAGAGATCACAAGCTTGCTACTCTTGCACAAAAAGTTCATGCATTTCACATCTTAGCTAGAGCTAAAATCCTATGAGTGGTCGCTTTTTGTTAACCTAGTAAAGTAGAATGAGCATCATCAGTTAAGAGAATTAGTAGGGGCAATGGAGCAGGAGCTTGAAGAAGCGTTGCCAGAGGTAATGATGGAGAAACAAATTGTAGTGAGTCACTCATTTCAATGGTAGACCGTGAATCCTTAGCAGTGCAACTCGCCACACTGATAGGGTGACTTGAGGGCGAATTACGATGTTTGCATTTGGGGCCTATTGGGTAGCAAATCCCCCACGTAACGGTTTTGGGACTTAAAGCCCACAATTTTGGTAATGGTATTATAAAGGCTCCGTGAAGATCACGGAATGCAAATCGTAATGATTCAAGTCAAAGGGTTGTCTGCACTCAAATAATGTAAAGTAATGTAAAGTGAGTCGGCCTATCCATGGTTTGTGAACCATGGGAATGTATAGATAGAGGGAGGCTTTAAGCATAGAAGGCATGTTTTTAGCAATGATCTTAAGGATACTGGTTTTTGAATGCGATATTCGTTATGAGTTTGTAATTCTGAGTCTTGGGTTGTAGGTGTAGGAAGAGGCTTTGCAGCTGTGTGTGCAGAGGCTTGGTAGAGTCCGCAGTTGTCTGTGTGGACCCCTACAGCTGAGTTCACAGGGCGGAGTTGAGATTGTAAGGAATAGAAGCTAATAAAACATAAGTTGATTTTGGAATATTGTGTATCTATGTGTTTATGTTGTTGTTATATTCTTATGCATCTATTTAAAGTTCATAATTATGCACATTTGTTATGAATGTTCAAAGATTAATAAGAATACCGGGCCCACAAAATTAAGTTAGATCTATAATTACAATAAAGAAAGGATAAAGGATCTAGACAAGACCTCTTCATGCTCTTTACAAAGCTATGCAAAAGGTTAGAGAACTGCGTGGAGTAGTGCAAGCATGTAAGATCGGTTGATGAACCCAAACTTCATCAAGACATCCCTAGGGTGTGAAAACTTGGTTCGAGCACCCTCCCATACTACCTCGAGTGAGACCACAATCCGCGCTCCACGGACTATTGCTGAAAGGGCTGGTAGTTTCGAGATTTGTTTGGCTAAAACACTTCTGAACCTGGGTCAGGCCCCAACAAGTCAACAAAAAAATATGTGAGTAGGATTACATTAAATAAACATTGTCAAAGATTTTGTAGATGGTTATGGACGGAGCGAACGGGAGCAAGGCGATAATGGCAATGGAACACCGCTAGGGTTTGCACAGACCTGCGGCGGCAGGCTGCACTGTTCTGTGTCACTCTGACCTAACAGTGGCAGCGTTCAGTTAGGAAGGAGTCTGAGCATTTCGTTCCAATGGACTCCCCGCTGGGGGAGGGCACTGAAGAGCCGCACGGCGGCAGAAACCAGCAAGGACCTGCGGTCAATACCGATGACGTCTCAGCCCACAACACGACAGCAGAGGAAATGATGAATACCAAAAGAAACATAGCTAATACGGTAAGATCTTCTACCTGTAAACCTGTTGCAGCTCACAGGCCAGAAGTAGAATTACCTAGCCACCGAATCAATGCCTGTATACAGTTTATGCAAGACCATGCCCTCATAGGCAAATTTATGGGACTCTGGCCCACAGAAAGGGCTCTAAGAAACTAGATCAACAGCAAATGGAAGCCAAAAGGAGAAATCACCCTATTAATAGGGCCAAAAGGCTTCTTTACAGCCATCTCCAACTGTCTGGAAGATAGAAACAGAGTATTTGAAGGAGGGCCATACTTCTTCAACTCGGCAGGGCTATTCCTTAGAGAATGGAAGGCTAGATTCAACCCAGATATGGAAGATCTAAGTTATGCCCCAGTCTGGATCCGTCTATACTCACTACTGTGGGAGTATTGGGGGGAAGATTCTTTAAAAGCCCTTGGATCAGCGTTGGGTGATTTTGTCAAAGTTGCTGAAGAAACAAAGGCTGTGCGATACACTACCTATGCCTCTTATGCTAGAATCTGTGTCTATATGGACCTGAAACAGCCTCTTCCAGATACAATACGCTTATTTCATGAAGATCATGACTGGATCCAGGTCATAGACTATGAGCACGTCCCATTTCGCTGTCAGCGATGTCATACTCTAGGACATCTCTTCAGAGACTGCCCATTAAATATCAAGCCTGATGCTCCAAGCAAACAAGAACCACAAACATAGGATGGGTTCACCAAAGTAATAAACAGAAGACGCAGACACAAAAAGAATCCAGCCACTCCAAAAGGGAAGCCAGAGCCTGAAGCGAAGTCTCAACCGTCAACAAGTAATAGTTTTGAGACGTTGGCGCAAGAAGAACAACCGGAAAAGCCCGGATCGAAATCAAAAACTCTCAAACCCAACAAGCCAGAAGCATCAACGAAGAACCAGGAAGGTGAAAAAGAAAAGCCAGTTACAGAAACCTGGTCCAACCCGGATATGGATATAGATAACCCATCATACACAAAGGATAAGGGAAAAGAAGCAGAAGGCAGCACACAGGAGGCATAGTTCATGGAAGATGATAGTGAAACAATCGATATTGGGGAACTTGACATTCTCGGATTAGAACAATCATGCAAAACAGGTAACTTCGACAAAATCCCTAAAACACAAGTAGACAATCTAGTAGAAATTCTGAATAAAGCTCAAAAGAAATATTCACTTGGGATCCAGACAGGCAGCCAATGGGATGGTAAATTTACATACAAAGACAGCAAAAGGAGATGCAGGAAGACAACTCTAGAAAGAACAATCAAGATTGGAGAAGTATTGGTGGAGTCAGGCAGATATGCCAAACTCACCAAATATTTCAACACCAACCCTAAAACTTCTAAATGAAGTTGATCTCCTGGAATATTAGGGGGCTGAACAGCCCTAGGAAAGGAAAACTCCTAAAAAATTTGATAATGGAAGATAAACCAAACATCTTGTTCCTACAGGAAACAAAATGCAACTCGACAATCTTGGAAATAATCGCAGCCACAGCTTGGCCAGGAGGACAAGTCACAACTGTAGATGCACAAGGAGCTTCAGGAGGATTGGCAATCCTTTGGGATGTAGGGAAAATACAACTAAACAATACACATGCAAACAAAAATTTCATACAGGCAGACTTTCATATCATGGGCACAAACATCCATGGCCACATAACTAATGTTTACTTCCCTCAAGAGGGACCCCAGAAAGCAACAATCCTAGAAAATATATCTAAGCTCAAGTCTGATAGGAAATACCCGCTATGGATTACGGGATGCGATTTCAACATGATAGCCTCAACAGAAGAAAAACAAAGAGGTAGATGCAGGATCAACAGAGATGGCACTTTACTGAAAGATTTCATTCAAAACAACTGGCTGATCGATGTGCCCACAGCTAATGGCCTTTTCACCTGGACGAACAAATGAGTAGCCCCTCTACAAATCGTGTCCCGTTTGGATAGATTTCTCTTATCTGACAACGCGTCCATATTGGAGGAGAATTTACAGCGCACATCATTCCATTCTCAGGATCTGACCACTGGCCAATAGAACTGCATTGGAATCAGCCAGGAAATAGCATCAAAAGGCCATTTCGCTTTGAAGCATTCTGGTTTTCTCATCCAGAATTCAAGGAATTCATCCAGAAATCATGGCAGAATCGCAACCCAATTGAGCCTACAAAAATGGCAAGATTCCAAAAAAAGCTGAAGATGCTCAAAGCAGAAATCAAACGTTGGAACACAAATACATTCAGCCACATTTTAAAAGAGAAAGAACTGATTATTCAAGAAATCAAAAAGACGCAACAACAAATAATCTCAGAGGGGTGCTCAGAAGAGTTGGCACAAAAAGAACAAGACATGGAAAGCAAACTTCTAGAACGGGAGAAATAGGAGGAGGTTCTATGGCGACAGAAATCAAGAATCCAATGGCTCAAGGAAGGAGAGAAAAACACCAAGTTCTTCCACAAATCGACTGTCCAAAGTAGAATGAGAAATCAAATATCACAAGTCATCAACGCTCAAGGAGAAAAAGTGGAAACCCAGGAAGAGATTGAACAAGAATTCACGCAATACTTCAAGAAAATGAGTAAGCAGCCAAACATAAATAGAGCAGAAGCCATAGAAAGCATCACGAGGCACATACCGCGTCTTATAACAGAGGAGAAAAACACCCTGCTACTCAAGCCGATCAACCTTCAGGAAGTGGAAACAGTAGCCAATTCCCTTAAAGCAGGTAAAGCACCAGGCCCTAATGGATTTACGTCAAACTTCTTTCATTACTTCTGGGAGTTAATCAAATGGGAAGTGTGGCAAATGGTTGAAGAATCTCGCAACATGCGATGGATGTATCTAGGCCTAAATGCAACATTCATTGCCTTAATACCTAAATCGGAGGAGTCCAACAAGCCTAATAAGTACAGACCCATAGCCTTTGCAATATTATCTAAAAGATTGTATCGAAGGTAGTGGCGCTACGGTTAAAACCAGTGCTTCCTCTCATCATCTCTCCAGAACAGTCTGGCTACATGGAGGGACGTCAAATTATGGATGGGATAATCCTTACTCACGAGATCATCCATTCCCTCAAGCAATAAAAAAAACCAGGTATGCTTCTCAAAATCGACCTCTCAAAAGCTTTTGATAGTATAACCTAGGAATACATGCAAAAGGTATTAAAAGCTTTTGGTTTTGATAATGCTTGGATCCGATGGGTTAGCAGCCTAATGTCCTCTGCCTTTTTCTCAATCCTCATAGATGGCATTCCGACCTCCACTTTCCGCTCCTCAAGAGGTATCAGACAAGGGGACCCCCTCTCACCTTTCCTATTCATAATAATGGCGGAAGGCCTTGGCAGATGTATTAAAAATGCCATTCAATCGTAAGATCTTAAAGGCATCACCCTCCACCAAGCCCCCATTGTCTCCCACCAGCAATTTGTTGACGACAATATGATTTTTGGCTACTCCTCGGTTCAAGAAGCCCGCACTCTAAACTCTTTGCTCCTTCTCTTCTCCAAAGCTTCGGGAGCCCTTATTAACAAAGTAAAATCCCAGATCTTCTTCTTCAATACCCATCCAACCACCCAGTGAGCCATTGCCCGTATTCTTGGCTTTTCCATTGCATCTTTGCCTTCCAAATACCTTGGGGCCCCTCTATTCACTTATGCCAGGAAGCACTCTTCATGGACCTCTCTTCATGAAAAATTCGAGGCCAAATTATCTCTCTGGACCCATAGATCCCTAAATATGGCCAGTCGGCTGGTACTCATTAAAGCGGTCCTGCAATCAATGCCGCTATACCTATTTTCCATATTGGCTGCACCAAAATGGGTCCTAAAAGCCATTAAAAAATTACAGAGAAACTTCCTATGGGGCAGCTCTGGTCCAAATAGGAAATGGGCATTGGTTAAGTGGGAGAAAGCATGTATCCCAAAAATCGGAGGAGGAATTGGCCTACGAGATCCTGAACATAGTAATATGATCATGGGCGCAAAAATATGGTGGAAATGGCTATCATATCTGGGTACACAATGGGCACAAATATGGACAGCGAAATACGCTAACAATTTACCATTGGAGGAGCGCATAAGAATGATAGAAATCAGCAAAGGTTCAGCAATTTGGAACTCAGCACTTCTAAACAGGGACCTCATACAAAAACATAGCTTTTGGGAAGTCAAGAATGGATTTGTTGCACGCTTTTGGACAGACTCATGGCAACAATTTCCTAGTATAAACAATATCATTCAAGGCATCCCCAATCAAGATCTCATTCAACAGGGAAAGATCAATCAATTCTGGACAACTAATAATACCTTCGATCATCGCGACTGGAAGGAAGCCAACGACATCTTGCCCCACAGCCGAGAGGCAGTTCAAACAGCTCTAGCAGAGGAGCTAAAAAAGAGGAAAATATTTAAGGAGGACGGCCAAGACACACTAAGATGGGGTTATGCAGAGAAAGGAACTTTCACATCCACAGAAGCTTACCACATCATCATTAAAGGACACTACATCAAAGATAAAATATGGGAGAGAATTTGGAAGCCCCCCATATGGCCGAAGATTTCCACATTTCTTTGGCTGCTGTCCCATAATAGAATTCTTACTTGGGACAATCTTAGAAAAAGGAAATTTGCAGGACCTTCAATATGCATTAACTACAAAATAGAGGAAGAATCAACAGCACATCTTATGCAACTATGTCCCCTCAGTCGCAGAATATGGGAGAAAGTTTCTTTTCGTTGCCAGAAGGAAGGAAGAGTCCTGGGTGACATAAACAACACACTTCGATCCTGGCCACAACAGCCCTACCAATGCAATATACTCAATACTCTCTGGCAAATCATCCCAGGCACAGTAATGTGGAACATCTGGAAAGAAAGAAATCGGAGAATATTTAAAGATCAGGCTATGGATTTGGAGCAAGTATGGACAATCATCCAGAAGAACCTTCAGGAAACTCTCTCGACCAAGGGCTAGTCCCAGGAGGATTTTCCTTCCAACAGTCAGGAGCAGGCAATATGGAACAATTGGCAATTCCATATTACTCCTCCTAACTCATCTCAAGGCACCTCTGTCATGAGGAAAAAAAATACGCCCACCAATTGGAAACCTCCCCCCAAAAATACTTATATTCTCAACTTCGACGGAGCGTCCAAAGGCAATCCAAGCATCACAGGATATGGAGGAGTGATAAGAAACTCTCAGGGAATCCTTCTTAGAGTCTACTTTGGATCCATAGGATGGAATACTAACAATGCAGCAGAGCTAGAAGGACTCTGGAGAGGACTCCAAATTGCTCAACAACAGAGATACATTCCCCTCATAGCGGAAGGAGATTCTCAAATCATAATTAACATGGCCACTAAGATACAACAAGGCTCTGCAGCCCAGAAAGTCAGTAGGAGTTGGAGGATGGCCACCAGGCTTGAATCTCTCCAGACTTGGCTTCAGAACAACAAAGCCACATCTTTTAAGCATACCAAGCATGAAGGGAACAAAGCAGAGGACTTCCTAGCCAATCTAGGGGCAGAGCAAGGTAAGGAGCACCAGGAAGGAAACCTACAGGTTATTATTTCAGAGTCTGAATGAACAACCTTTCAGGAGATCCCTAACGGTGACATGCAGACATAAGCGAAGGATTACCCGGATGCGGGTGACACCTTGATGGAAGCCAGCCACGTGACTGCCACGAGGAGCCTTCGGCGCGAAGGCAACTTGACAGCGCCTAATGAACTCCATTAAAAGTGCATTCAATGGCATTCAATGCCATTCCCATCGCTCGAACGACCACGAAATTAAGACAGGAGAAGCTAGAATGTCTGAGCGCGGAGAGTTAATGTTGACAGGCCTGTCTGAACAGGCAAGGGATTTCAACTACGCTCTGCACGATAATGCTAGATTGTTGGCAGAGACGGACAGTGTAGGAGCGGGTAAGCCCAGAGGCAAACCCAATTTCTGGTCAGGGAAGCAGAATCGCTTGAGGGGCAGAGGGTAGTTTGAGGTTGGGTCCTCACTATTACTGTTCATTTCGGAGAGGCGAGCAAAGCAAGCTCTGTTAGAGCATTATAGCTTAAGGATGCCACTCAGAGGCCACGCTTCGCCACGAAGAGGAAGGAATCAGGGTCAGAGGGGGAACCCTGGTGGAAGAGGCATTCATAGCCCGCGGCGTGCGTCCCCGCTAGCTTACGCCTCGCCCAACTCTCCTGGTTCTGAAGATTCCGACTCTGACATTAGCAATTCGGTGCAGACGGTTAAGTTCAAATACTACCGTCGCACCAACAAGCCAATTGTCTCTACGTTAATTACTGTGGTTTTTACGGAGGAAGATGGAGAAGAAGGTAGTGGAAAGAGGATTTCAGAGGAGCAGGAGCCAAGCACCAACAATTCCTCTCAGAGCGGGAGCAAGGAAGAAAGTGCCTACCTACCTTCCTCTCCGAGCAAGCTCGAAGAGGAAAGCACAGGCATTCAATCAAATGAGCAGACTGAAGCCCTCCATGAAATCTGCAGCCTCATGGATATGGAAATTACCAATTCATCTCAGCATCAGGTGACAGACCCCCAAGCTAAGAAGATGCCTGAAGATGACCAGAAACCTGCACGCTTCTTTGGAGGTCACCTGTATCCTATTCTCCCTCTAGGAATTCTAAGGCTGGAGGAAATACCAGCTGGTATGGAAGTGGTTTGTGTGCCTGATCTAGAACGGGAGGAAGTTGAATGGGAGGCAGAGCAACAAGCAGCAAAGCAGAAGGAAATAGAGAACCAGGCGGAAACCAAGGTGGGGAAGGATTAAGGCACATCTCCAGCGGTTTTGCCTATGGTATTTTGTTACGTTTGCCACCTGTGCTCAATCCGCCTATGGTTTTTTTGTTACGTTTTCCACCTGCGCTCAGTCCGGGAAGTGTTTAGCATGAAGAATCTTCGACGCGTTTCCTCAATCCAGCATCCCCTCTTATCTAACAGGCACCTATGCTTTGTTTAGTCTGTTTCTGTTTATGTATTTTGTTTAAATTCCATGTCATTATGTCTAAATCTGTAGACTGGAATAGTAATTTTGAGACGAGGCACTATGTCTCTACCTGTAAACACATATTTTGGTTGGGAAAACTTGATAGAGAGTTGTTCATTCGCTCTCAGAGGCTTCGACCTCTTGTACATATTTCTTTCATTTTCTTAATATAAGTAGTTTAGCATTTGCCCAGAAAAAAAAAATTAAACATTGTCAAAGCTTAATAAAGGTTACTGAGGCATGCTAAGTTATCATAGATAGGGGGGAATCAAAGGTGATTCATGGTTGGGAGGTCTATTGTGGCTAGCCATAGATTTCATGCATGAGTATTGGTTGGAAGATCCTTTACTGATTGCGAAACTCAATAATATTATGATGATCAAGTATATCAGAAAATTGCATAGATTGGAATTATTCTAGATCTAGTGTTTGTTATGGTCCTTAGAGGCATAATTTTAACCAATAATTGTGTGGGGAATGTTGCAGAAAATCTCATGAAGTAAATATGTTATTATTGTTATATGGATATTATTATGAATTATGAAAGTGAGATGAATATGAATGATTTATGACCTTAGCTAACCATTCCTTACATGATTATGTAGTATGTGTATCAATCATAGCTTTACTGTTTGCAAAATGTAAGAACAATTTTGTACCAGGAAAATAATCAAAATAACTTAAAATAAATTCATACATGCCATATTTAAGAAGTATTATTGAAGGTATTTAGCCAATCGATTTTCTGAACATTATGCATGCACTAGCTTTAAAAACAAATTATGTTACAGTGAAAATAGAGTGCATGCATGGCAACACTGATAAGTAAAATAAGTAGAAATATTTGTTGAGTGGCATAATCAAAGCACATGCATGGCAATAATGATCGGTAAAATATGTAGAATTCATTTGTCACCTAGTGCAAGCATAATACATGCATGTCAATGGTAATAAATGAAATAAGTAAAGTTGTCCTTCAAAATGAAAGATGTAGTAGCAGCATATGTCACCTCAAATAACAAAACAATACATAGGGCATACAAGGTTAAGTCTAGTTAGGAAACCATATTAACTACCATTGTTGTATGCAACCACAAAGATAACGATAAGCTTAGACAATATAGTGGCAACATATAATCACTTGAAATAAAAAACCAGTACAGAGGACATGTATGGTTAATTCTAGTTAGGAAACCGCACTAAATACTATGGTTGCATTCTTGGAGGGAAACAGAGCGGAATCTGGTGGGTTCAATTCAATGAGAAACTATGTACACTAGAGATACAATAACTAGTACATGCCTGAGACCAAAACCAAGCATATAAATCCTCCTGCCATCATTCTCAAAATTGAAATACAGGAAGTATATTGAGAAAATATTAACTGTACATTTTAAATTGTATTAACAAAAAGCTACATTTAAATAGGTCATATCTCTCATCCACTAAAAAAATAAATCTATAGCACACAAGTAGGAAACAACGATTCTATTTCAAGTCGAATTAAATAATGAATAACATAGCTGACTCAGTTAGTGTGACCTCCAAAACGCTATACATATTGTGAGAGTCGCAGAATAATAAATTAGTGACAAACTGAGATTGTAACCTAAATGAATCTCTGAAATAAGAAACAATGAATGCAATAAAATATTTCTATAGCGGGTCATAGGTTTATGACCTAGCAATGGTTGGAAGATGCATAAGAGACTCAAGTCTATGACAAAGAATGACAAGTTAATAGTCAAGGTATTCCCGGGGCCAATGGGAAACTAGAATGAATGATCATCCATATTCAAAGAATTGAGAGAGAGAGGGAGTAGAGATGGAAGCAACAAACCCCATGGAGGGAAGGTAGGGGAGACAAGAAATGACCAAACTAGAATAAGAAGGCAAAACACAAATGAGGTGCATCTAATTTTGCTAGAAATGTCCAAACAAACCCTCGCCATTGAAGCTTATCTGGGACACCATTACAATACCCAGTTAATAAAGAGTAAAACCCCTGAAACTTAGTTAAACAATAATAAAAGGTGACAAGGAAATAAAGAAATCACCTATAGAAGCACCAGAGAAAAAAAACATCATCCAACCACCTGCATAGAGGACTAACATCATGATCCAAGTGAGATATTGGGAGAAACACCAACTTAAATACTAGAGAATCACACAAGAAAAATTGAGAGGCACCTTACCTAGGTACCGAGGAGTACCCTCGTGCTAAAGGAACTGAATGTCTCTAAAACGTCATTGGAATTTAATCTACACCAAAACCACCAGAATTTGTCAATAAATAATCAATAACAAAACCCTTCGAATGTATAGATAGAGATTTGTCAAAACAAGGAAAAGAGAGTATTGAGTTCATACAAACAATCGAGCCAAGTTGTTACCTAGTCTCATGAAAGTATTAACACCTTCTATCAAAAGGTAGTGGTGCATAATAGTGTGGGAAAGCTGAATATTAGCAAAACAAACTGAAGGTAACTCCTACGGTTATCGTGAGTTAACCCTTGCTGCAACATCTCATACCTCATTGTGTTATAGCCTCCATAAGAACCAAAATTGATGAACTTAGCAGAGGAGGGAAACCAAATATGACTCTGGTTAGGCTTGTGGAATCAATACCATATATCAGCAAGGAGTGGATCTCTACCCTTGATCCCACATTGAAACCATAAAACTCAAGATGCATCTGCACCTAAATGATGCATGAATCTAGTTGTATGGCGCTTGAGGGTTTTCCACCTCATGAAATTATATGTACTAGATGTACTGTCCTTGCCAACTGGTGGAATGGATGGGCATGAGATGCCATCTCATGAAGGCAAAAGAAGGATCATCATGCCATATAAGTAAGGAAATAGTGAACAAGTAGGAGGGTCAGTGCACTTGGTGTGGGGAAGAGGGGGTGAGGGTACCTAGGAAGATGGTGGTGTTCGACTAAGGGTCAAAGTGGGAGGTTACTAGATAGGTTTGAAACAGAATGTATGTATATATAATAAAAAAAATGCACAACTTAACCAATGGCTCAATTAAATCACTCAACAAAAATTATATCAAGTACCAACCACTATACACCATACATGACATGCTTGCATTGATATTATACACGATTTTTAATAAAGAGAATTCTAACCCATATATACCATGCTTAGATATAGTATTATACTACCAAGGTAAATTTCGACAAATTATTATTATTTATGCTACATTCTAATGGTTTTATTGAATTTTGTGTGTGCTTAACTTGTTTCCACATAAATTGATATTATGGATCCTGCAAAGAAACTTCTTTAATTCGCTTAGAAAAATTAATTTCCACCCAACTATAGGATATTTCATATGCATGATGAAATTTACTAGTTATGCATCTGCCACAATTTTTTCTTTACCTTTAAGGTGCCTAATTTTAAATTCAAATTCAATTAAGAACACAGTCCACCTAGCTTGTTGTCCATTTAAATTGGTTGTTTATAAGAACTGGTCAAACTACTATGATTAGAAATTAAGAGAAAAAAACTTCCCATTCAGTAGTGTCGCCATACTTTTACAGCGTTAACCACTACTGTTAGCTCCAAGTCATATGAAAAATATTTATGTTCATGTTCTTTTAGCTTACGAGATTCCTTGGCTATCAACCTACCTTCCTACATTAGGACTCCTTCGAATCCTTCCTTATAGGCATTTGTGCAAACAATAAACTCCTATGGGTCTGCAATTTTCAACGCCGAGGTTTTTGTTAATAAATGCTTCAACTACTCAAAATTATTTAGGTAGTATGTTATCCACTTTGCCACTCTTCCCCTTTCTGCAATGAAGTTATTGAGTAAGAAATTTTTTAGAACCCTTTGAGGAAGCGATGATAATTCCTAGCTAATCCCATAAAGGATTGTATATCACAACGTTCTTGCAAATATCCCAATCCATGAAGGTTTTAATATTCTCAGTGTCTACAACTATGCCTTCAGATGAGATTACATGTCCAGAATACTAAATTTGATCCTTATAAAAATCACATTTTCTCTACTTGTCATAACGTTGATTTTCTATTACAGTTTTCAACACTATCCAAAGGTGCTCCTTATGCTCTTCTAAATACCTATAGTATATAAGAATGTCATCAATGAAAATAAAATCAAATTTATCCAGGTAAGGGTGAAAAATACCATTCATTAAACTCATGAAATTTGTAGGGGCATTAGTAAGCCACAACGCTAAGACAACAAATTCATAATCACCATAAAGGGTTCATAATGTTGTCTTGCAAATATATTTCTCTTTTATTATGATTTTATAATACCTTGATCACAGATCAATTTTCGGAAATAAATTCACACCCTTGACATGATTAAATAAATCATTTATTCTTGGCAATAGGTACTTGTTTTTAACAATTAATTTATTTAGTTTCCTACAATTGATACATAGATGCAGTGTCCCATCTTTCTTCCTCACAACAATGGAGCTCCCTAGGGTGATACACTTCGGTGAATTTAGCCTTTGTCTAACAAATACTACAACTGCATTTTAAGCTCTATGAATTTAGATATAGTCATTTGGTTAGGGCATTTTGACACTAGGGTATCTCCTAGAACTAGCTCTATCGTAAAATCAATTTCGTTTTTTGTGGGTAGCTTAGGAATTTCTTTTGCAAAGACATCCATAAATTCTTAGATAATTGGTATCTTCTCTAGAGTAGTTATCGTATTTTTCAAATTAGTGTAACCAACTTGCACAACATAAATTTGACACCCCTTCCATAGAAATTTTGTTAATTGATTAGATGTGATAGGGTGTAATTTGATGGATCTCTTGTTAACCAAAATTTCTTGTCTAATACCTTCATTAGTGAAGAAATTGATAGTTTTTCCTATACAGTTTCATCAATGATATCTTACGCCATTTTATAGTTCATTTATTATTGTCCATTTGGATAATATATCAGTGTATATTGCTACCTAGGAGGAGAACATGTGACATTTGATGTAGGTACTAGATACCTTAAAGAATGAATGACTACTAGAAAATATTGAGAAATGAAACTTTTCATAATATGCTTTGGTGCATCTAGGATATATGATATATGGAGTAGAGATGAAGATAGATGCTACCAAGATGGAGGCTGTCATGAAATGAATGATTCTTGCTAATGTTTCTGACGCCAAGAATTTCTTTGGGCAAGCAGAGTACCTGAGGAAATTCATAGCCTCGTTTTCTATAGTAATAAATGCCACTCCATGCAACAGTAGCAAGTGGAAAGTGTTTTGAGTGGGGAAAGGGGTAGTAGAGGGCCTTTGAGGAGTTAAACAAGAAGATAATCCAAGCACCATTTATGACATTAACAGACTTGTATCATCCCTTTAATGTGGACATATATGGGAGTGGGTATGCTATGGGAGTAGCCTTGATGTAGGGAGGAAGGTTGTATGCTAACATTCTAAAGTATTTATTGGAGAAGTCCTTAACTACCCTACATACAAGAAGGATATCTACGCCCTAGTGTAAGATACAAAGAAGTAGAAGCAGTATCCGATGGGAAGGGGAATATTAATCCACACATATATCCAGTCACTACAGTACCTACATACCTAGAGTAAACTATAGTATACCAAACATTACAAGTGGATGGGGTTTCTAAAATAGTTTCATTTAGTGCTCAGGTACAAGAAGGGAAACATAAAAAAGTTGGATGACATGCTTGAAAGGCCACCCACATCAAATACCACACTTTTGGATACGATTATGGACATATAGCCATTCACCCATGATGCATACATAGAAGAAAATTTATAGGATGATGACTTCATGGAGGTATTTCATCAATCATAGAGTTAGAGTCAAGTGGATGATGTTGACAATACTATTTACTACCATCTTCATGATGGATTACTCTATAGGTAGGAGAAGTTATTTTATGAACCCCAACTCATTTTTGTTTTGTCTATAGAAACATTAATATTATTTGTTAGTGATACTTATGGTATTTCCTTAGAATATATACAATAAATTTTATAAGGAAATGGTTTTGTTCATTTGTACTTCATGGCTCTTACAACCTGATCACATTAATCCCTATGAATTAGGATCTTGATTTCCCCATGCATTTTCCTTATTAATTTTGAATCACCTATATCTAAATTATGAACACCCTTCCATGGTTATAACCATCAAACCTTATAGGGTGAATGCATTCTCCCAACCCACCATAACCTAGTATGCTAAATATAGGTTCATGGGTTATAGGGTCCCCCTTATGCTATGACATTCGATTTAGATTCTTTGTCATTAACCTAAGCCTTTATACTTTTGAATTAACTTTCCTTATTAAAGTGTGAAGCAATCTACCCTTATTGTCCATGCATTCGATGGTCGCTCAGGCCCCAATGATATCCCCAGTGAATAGAAGGTTGCCACATCTCTTGGGCCATGTGGTCTTGCCCTCCCTACGCACCTAGCTTGATTGGTTGACTACACATTGGTTGAAAGGAGTTCAAGGGTGGTGATCATTTGGTTGTAGATAAATGAATCACAATACACCCTCCAACATTAAGTGCATGAAACCCTTAAGCCTTACATCATTCTCATCGTTGCCTATTGTAGCTTTGTCGGTTGCATTATGTGACTGTCTGCACCTGAGTTTTATTTCTTTGTTGTGAAGGTATGGCTCCCCAGTGTCAGAGGCTTAAGGAAATTGTTCCAGGTTTCATGGAGGTTCTCCATGGTGACAACCTTATTAGCACATGGTTTTTGTGCATGTCCTTCTTAGATGGGTTCCCTGCACCTGCAAGGTTTTAGGGTTTTATGTCCTGCCAACATTTAAATTAAATGTCACTATTGTGTTTTCTGTGACTTCGGTGATTTCTCTGTACTTAATGTTATATTACCTTTCATAAATATTTTGTTCTCCTCTGTAGGTTTACTTCTAGTACAGGATTTGGAAAGGTTGGTGCATCTCCCACTATGGCCTTCGCCCTTGCACAAAATGACATGCGTTAATTTACCTTCAACCTTTTAACAATTTTTCATATCAATTTAATTTCTAGCTTTCCACTCACCGAGCCTAATATGCTTGTAGGTGTCATATCTAGCAATTTGTAGTCCTTAAGCTTTTCAAAGGTATTTTCTAGACAATCCTTTGTTGGTTAAATTGTTTTTATTTCATAAAGATATTGTTCATTCAATACCTAAAGGTTATCGTATTGTCTCGTGGAAGGTAACTTTCAACCCCTGGGGAGCCTTATAGCAATTACAGAAGAATTTCTCCTATAATTGTCTAGCTAACTCTATGATGTGCTCCACTACCATGTTGGTCCCAGAATCTCCAGATCAACTAACAGATTTTTTCTTGGTTTTACTTCCTACACAAAAATCTCCTCTCATTTGGTTGTCCTATTTCTTGAAATGGGTTTAAGTCCAGCCTTCATCGTTGCCTTCACGTAGTGCAATTTTTGATACTCCATTTTGTTTTTAAGTTCTTTGTTTTTCTCTTAACAATGTCTTCAAATTCTTGTAGGAAATTCACTATATTGTAATTTATTTGGGCATTTGTTTGTTCCTTTTGTTTAACAAGAGCATGCGCCACCTTGTTGGGTTGATGAGGTTGATAAATTTACTAATTTACCTTGAAGGTGATACTCCCAAAGTTATATGAACACTTTTATATATGTTTCTCTTTTAAATGGTAACTACCTCAGTTAATATAACTTGACTTAGGGCACTTTGTTCATCTATGCATGAATTTCCTATATCATATCAAACATTGCTATTATTTGCTACCCTTTAGTTCCTCTTGCTACAGTGAGGGTTTCTATTGAAATTATGATTCATGGTTAATGTATAGTCTTGTTCCATCATAGTCGTTATGAGTTTTCCCCTTTTGTTTGTTTTCCTTTTTGTTGAAATTGGGAAGAGGCTCTAGAGTGCTCAGCTCATGCACACTTTGATTTGGTATTATAAATGTTGTGATGGTGTACTAAAACATCTTGTGATATCTGCCTCCCTCCCTTTCATCAATATACTCCATGATAAATTCTTTTCATGTGAGGCTACAATAGTCCTTTTATGAATGTGTTTTCATTTCGATTTACATGACTGTTCTAGCACTCTTAGTCTATTTTATACATGTGGATTTCTATAGCTATATTCAAATAAAATTTCACTCAACATACTTTAATCTCATTATCCTGTTACATGGATATTTGTTAATTTCCTTTCTAAGATAATTTCTCATTGGTACAAATGTAAAAAGTGTCCCTCTGGATATATTGTTTTATTAATATGATTTCATGTTAACAATATGGTAGCTATATTCATTAGGAAACACTATTGTTCCACACTTAATTATGGAAGGACACTTACATTCTCCTTCCTTCTCATTTATTTATGCTCATCTTTCATAAGGTGTGTTGAGCACAAACGTAGTGGACTATAGGCTACAAACTCATGGTTTCCCAAAGTGGAACTAATGTTCCTAACTGATTCCAACCTGTTTCGAATAAGTTTGTAATGGTTTAGTCATTCCCTTCTCTTGTCTCATTCCCAGCCATTAATTTTGTTACCCTTGACTTTTGTGCATACTAAGCATAATTTAATATCCATCAAAAATCAATTGTGGGGTTCATTTCAGCAAGCACGTTAATCTTAAGTTAATAACCATCAAAATTCAAATGCATGATTCATTCAAAAAGCATGCTAAGCATAAATTAATATCATTGAAGTCTAAATGCATGATTTATTTCAGCACCATAGTATGTACAGTAAAACCTGTGACAAATTTCTCAAGCATTAAATATCATTTGCAAATTCATTTTGTACAATATACCTATGGAAATGAACAGAAATAGAGGCACACAAATATGGCCTTTTTTAATAAGCATACAACTTTAGTTGTGGTAATGAAATCTAACATAGTTCCTATACCACACAGTATGACAGACTCATAATAAAATCTTATGACAAAATTCGTAACAAAATCTATTGTGGGTAATGGGCACACTATTAATACAGTTTCAAATATCCACAATCGAATTACACTGGTTAAAACCATTTTTCTCCCAACGATTAACCTTATCTATTGGTTCACCGTGAATTAAGATCAATCCTTCCTAGAACCAACAACCTCTACTATTCTATTATAGGTTTTATTTAAATTTTACTTTCATAGTAGAATTTCTAAAATAACATCCCATTTTTTTAGCAATTAACTTATCCTCATAACCTATGATTTCTTCGTTTTTCTAAGAAAATGATTCCTTTTTCGTTTTTAAATCCCTTAAAGCCCATCCTTTTCTGCTACGATGTTTTTCCACCCCTTCCAGTGTTTTTTCCCCTGCACTAGTTGATTTTTCGATATTCCTTTCTCTACTTATCAATAAAATCACATAGTTTTACTCCAAGAGGATTTTTCTTCCGAGTGACTTGGGAAATTTAAGCGTATTTTGGATTTTCCTAATTCGGTCACTTTATCCAAGACCGTGGATCAGGATAGTGATCTTAATATTCTTTTGTTCTTTCTAGCTAATTCCTTTCAATAATATTAATTATTATTCCAACATAAATAATTACATTGTCATATTTCTTTTTCCAATCACAACTTGGCTAACCTACCATTATTACGAATATTTTTAACTACAAGTTATACTCTCTTAGTCATTATGAATTTACAAATCCCAAGAAAAAGAGGGATATTACATCTTCCCCACTAAAATAAAACTACATAATCCTTGGTGTCTATCTGTTGGGCATCTCTAGGGTAGTCCATTCAAGATAATTTGCTTTAATATGGTCTTCTAGTTTCAAATTGGCCTCTTTGGGAGTAAAGTGACTCCACTGCACTATAACCCAAACCACGATGAAATTATGGAGCATGGTCTCTTTCCGCTCCAAAATACATAGTGGTTATGGTAGAAAGTGTCATTTAGGCTCCACCCATCACACATTCTAGTCAACTATATGAGAAGGGTCATGAACATACCTTTTCAGCAAGGACACATGAAATACATTATGAACTTTAACATGACTAGACAGAGTCAATTGGTATGCCACTAGACCCAGGTGGTCCAAAATTTCAAATGGTCCATAGAACTGAGGTGCCTGTTTTGCACACTCACTGGTTCTAAGGGTACTTTTTTGATGCTTAAACCTTAGGTACACATGTTCCCCCATTTGGAATTCCTTATAGGTCCTCTTTCGGTTTGCATAACATTTTTGATGGCCCTAGGAAATTTTAATATTTTGTTGAATTTTTCAAATAGTTTGTTCCATTTCCTGCATAATCGTTGGTCTAGGAATCAATCTATCCTCAGGATGACTCCAAATGAGTGGACTGTGGAATTTTCTACCAGTTAAAGCTTCAAAAGGACTCATCTTAATAACTATTGTTGTAGGAAAACTACATTAAATGTAGAAAATTTTCCTACTTGGTGGGTTACTCAAATACATACATTCGGAGCATATCCTCTAAAATTTGGTTTGTTTAGTTCACTTTCCCATCTCTTTCTAGGTGATATGTATTACTAAAGTTGAACTTGGTACCCAAGCTCCTGAAAAATTCCTTCTAGAGGTTGGAGATAAACTTGGCATCTCTATTTGATATTATCATCTTTGGGATTCCATGTAGTCATAAAATATCCCACATGAATACATTAGTAGTTTGGGTAGTACCAAAGGTGGATTCTACTGGGATAAAGTGTGATACCTTAGCCAGTGTGTGAAATACCCCCATGATAGATTCATGTTGATGTATTGTCCGAGGAAACCTAGTTATAAAATCGATGGGTATCACCTCCTACTTCCACTCAAGTATTGGAAGTATATTCATCAATCTTGCTGGATGTTAATGCTCCACCTTCATTTGTTGACATTACAGGAATTTGAATAAGTACTTTTCCACCTCCTTCTTCATTCCTGGCAAAAAAATAAAAATTCATAAGGTGGTGGTCATCTACTCGTACCCTAGAAGACCGTCATACAGTCTCATATGGCACTCATCTATAATCATTTTCCTTAATGTTTTCACCTTTTGAACATACAACCTATTCTAGTAGGTAATTAAGCCTTTTGTATTTACAACATATCCCATGACTTTTCCTTGATATACGTTCAGTTGCATTTCCATATACTTTGGGTCTTGATTCCCTGTTACTTGTATCTGTTCTTCCATTTTTCTTTATACACTACTCTTAGCATTACCCAGAAATGAAACATTGTATCTACTTAATGCATTAGTGATTTTTTTTCCTTTCCCTTAATGGTTTTAATTTTTATATCAAGTTAGTTTAGGAAATATGACAATCTAGCTTGCCTAGCATTTACCTCTTTTTGGCTAAATAAATACTTTAAACTAACATGATCAGTAACCAACACAAAAAAAATTCTAACAGACAATTAATCCACACTTTTAAGGTATGGATGATTGCAACTAACTCCAAGTAATAATAACATTATTATTTTCATGTTTTCTTAGTTTTATTAACTCATAGGCTATTACTACGTTACCTTGTAGAAGCACACCTCCCAATCCTTCCAAGTAGAAATTTGTACATACAGTAAACACCTTATTTGGGTCTGCTATATTTAGAATAGGGGTGGCTTTTAACATATGCTTTAATTGGTCAAAAAAATTTCACACTTTTCTGTCCATTCAAACTTAACCCCCTTCTTCTACAAAGTGGTGATGGGGTAAGCCAACTTAGAGAACCTTTGTACAAACCTATAGTATTACCCAACAATTCCCATAAATGAATGAATTTTTGGTACATCTTTTGGTATCAGCCAATTCATAATGCATTTAATCTTTTCAGGATCCACCACAATCCTTCTTTGGAGATGATATGTCCTAGATATTGGATTTGAGTTTTAAAAAACTCAAACTTGCTACTATTTGCATAAAGATTATGTTATTTGAGAATTTGTAACACCAATTTCAAATTCTCTTGGTGTTCCTCCTCATTCTTAGAGTATATTAAAAGGTTGTCAATAAAGATGAACTAAAACTTATCCAAAAACTTGTGCAGTACATTATTCATGAGACACAAGAAAGTAGCAGGGGCATTCGTGAGTCTAAAAGGTAATACTACGAACTCATAATGTGCATACCTCATTCTAAAAGTTGTCTTGTGTATATCCTCATATTTTATGCACAACTGGTGATATCCAATTCACGAATCAATCTTGCAGAAAATTCTTGCCCTTCTTACTTGGTCAAATAGATCATCAATTTGGAGAAGAGGATATCTATTTTTTATGGTTGACATATTCAACTATCTATAGTCAATACAGATTATAAGTGTATCCTCTTTCCTCTTAATGAAAAGTACTAGAGCTACCCACGAGGAAACGATTGGTCAAATATATCCTTTATCTAGCAACTCTTGTAGTTGCAATTTCAACTCTATGAATTCTGGGGTGCTCATTCTATATGGGGCTCTTGACACTGGAATCGCACCCAACTTCAATTTAATTGAAAAATCCAGGCTTCTTTGGTGGTGTAGCTTGGGAGTTTCATTAAGAAACACATCTTGGAATTCTCTCACCACTAGTAGCTAGTGTATTCCTCTAACTTCAGTCTCTTGGTCATGATCTTACACATGTGCTACATACCGTTGGTAGCCCTTTATTATTGTAATTTTCAGTTTTAAGGTTTTTATTTGCCTTTATGAATTTTTTCTGGGTTTTCCTTTGACCAGAAATGAATTCTCTTGAAGGTCCTCAAAACTCACAACCTTTTCTAAACAATTTACTACAACTTTGTGTTTTTCTAGGAAGTCCATTCCCACCAAGAGATCATATGATCCTATGGGAAGGATGTTTAAATTTATTTCAGTGAGATATCGACTTAGATTTACTACAATGTGCCTTACCACATGGGTCGCTCTCCTTTTAAACCCAGTGGCTAGTTGTACCAACCAAGGATGGTAATTTTTTTTCTGATATTAAACCACACTTTTCCACAATATAAGGGTTTATAAAGCTTAGGCTAGCCCCAAGTTCTATTAAAACAAACACAATATGGGTTTGGATAATATCTTCTATTTCAATCATGTTACATTGGTTTTCTTCCTGCTGGTCTTCCGAAGGTACAATGATTCTGGGATACGCCGGGCCACATTATTTATTGTAGAAGCTTTAAGTGGTAACTGAACATATTGGATAGCTTAGGGGTTGTGCGGACACTCTTGTACTGAATGGGGTTTTCCACAACCCCAACATTTTAATGGATCCCTTTTTTACCCACTATATACTTCTTGTTTCCCAGCTCTACATGCCTTGAGCCTATGTATGGATCTGATGGCTGACTCAACTCACTCCTATTACTTTTCTTTTGTTGGTTGTCTTTACCAATTTCTTTTAAATGAGTAGGTTTTTTCATCTTTAGGCTCACCCCCACCTTGTTTTTATTCTTGTTCTTCCAATGTTGACAACCCTTACTTCGGTTTCAAAATTGGCGATAACAAAGTCTTGCCTTTTTGAATGCTTCATCCATAGTCCTAGGGTTATCAAATTCAATTATTTCTTTGTATATAGTTGATAAATAGTTCAAAAACCTTTTAACCTTCACATTTTCCTGATGAAAGTAAGTCACATATCAAAGTAAATTGGTGAACTTGGTCACAAATTCATCCATGGTAAGTTGTCCTAGCCTTAGTTCATTGAATTATTTCACCGAATCATCATAGTACCTCTCATTCAAATAGAAGGCTTTGAATTTATGCTCAATTTCTTCACACGATACTGCCTTTTCTTTTAGTATATGTACCATCTTTGTCTCTTCCAAACAGAGAGTGGTGTTTCCTTGTAACTTTTGAATTCCTAACCTTTCTTTCAAGTTTCTTTCGTATTCATACACTTGAAAGTATTTAACCATATTTAAAATCTAGGCTTCAACATATTCTTCTTTCTCTCCATCAAGGGTGGGGGGTTTTTATCTTCCATAACCCCCCCTGAATTCCTTCCTTTTCCTGACTTTCTGATTACTAGAATCCAATTTTTTAGCTTCCTCCTCACTTTCAAATTTGTCTATTGAAAATCTTGGCTATTTATATTTTAACCCTACTGGTTCCATACTCTTATGACTAGATTTCTCTGTCCAATCTCTAATCAATTTACCTTTCTCTTCACTAGCTTTTATTGATATTTCATTTCTATGCCGAAGTTGAGAAAGTTCCTCTAGTAAAATTTGGATTACCATAACAACTTAGTTAAGGGAGGGCATACCCCCTTTGTTTGCATTATGACACAGGTGTTGTCCTTGATGGAAACTCACTCAGATGGTAGATCACAATGCAGCAGGTTAACAACACAAATTTACAGATCAGACTTCACAAAATGAATAAATAAAGGTATACGCAGGTTCACCATTGGCCAAGTCACGTGTACACGCGGGTTCACTATATTCAAGGCACGTATATGTACACATGGACTTTCACAGATGGAAAGGCACATATACCTTGAAAAACTAAATTTTTGGTCGAAAGTATTTGGTCCATGGTATTTTGATCCAAGGTATTGATCCTAAATGGTTTTGGTCCATGATATTGAGCAAGGTCTAAAACTATAAAAGGAGGAGAAGATCATTAGGGAAAGGTACTCAAGTATTGAATATATGATGAAGGGTGAGATATAATATGCAGGTTAGTCAGTTATGGTGCATTACTGGACCTGAACCAAGGATGAACCTTAGCACTTGACGAAAGATAATATCTAATGATGTATCAGGATCTTAATACTTGAAAATAATCATCTTTACGTGCTTTGATCATTTATCTAAATAACTAGCGCATGTTGTAGTCTGCAAATGTGATGATCTAGATATGACTGAAGTATGGAATTGTTGTAATATTTAAATCATCAATTACAAATCTGTACACAGGTTCACTTTAGAAAAGGCTCGTACAAACGCATGTTTTGTATATCAAAATAGCGTATACATCATAAATTTGATTTGCAGATTTGTACACAGGTTCACGTTGAGGAAAGACCGTATGCACGGAGGTTCAACACATTGAAGTAGTGTATAGCTTATAAAATATGTTTTAGTTGCTTCAGCTTGTTATTGCAGTGTTCTAGGTTATTAGTTACTGTATTATAGTGACAACATTCTGAATGATTAGAGTGATTGATTGATTCGGTTGTGGTTGGTTTGAAAGGAGTTTGGTTGATGCATATATATTTGATGGTTGAATGATGTTGTTGATGGATCTAGTCTAAAAATTAATGAAACATCATCCCTGGAAGAAAAGAGAAGCTTGTAACCTTCTGCAGGTAAAAGCGTGCGTACTGGTATAAGACTGCACTAGTACAAAAATTGTAAATAGAATTTTCTTATTATTAAAAGAAGACAAAGATGATTACAACAGGTGGTTTTCACCCACATTGGGTTTCCACCTAATATCTTGGTGTTCATGTGTGTTTCTTACGTGTGATGATTTGTTCTTTTTTTACTCCACTTTGTTACTATTTGCATGGTTCTGATGCACTGATTAAAGATCAAAATATGAAGAATTAACTAAATCATAAGTTTGCTAGAGATACGCTAGTTGCACTTAACACAGTTGCATGTACATGTGATTTCCCTTCACTAAAGTAGTGTATATGAATATGATTATGGAAATAAAAATTTGTTAGTTTGATAATACTGATTCACACCTCCTCTCAATATTATTTTCAAAATTTGGTATCAGAGAAGATCCTTCAGAAGAAGCTTGATCGCTTGAAGGAAGATTCATCATCATGAGGAATCAAGAAAGCGGAGGATCCATCAGACCACCAATCTTTGATGGGAGAAACTTTGTTTATTGGAAGGTAAGAACCACAACCTACCTTCAATCTCTTCAAATATATGTCTGGGAAATCATGGGAGGAGGATATACATTTCCATCAACAATTCCTACAGATGCAACAGGTAAAAAGAAATATGAAACCAATGCCAAGGTTGTCAATACACTATTGTGAAGTTTTTTATAATTAGAGTTTGTCAAAGTTATGTAGCTCAAATCAGCCAAAGAAATATGGGACAAAATCCTTCTAAGCTACGAAGTAGAGTCTCAGGTAAAACGTGCTAAACAGTAAGCTCTCAGAATTCAATACGAAACTCTCAAGATGCACAATGATGAAAGTGTAGCTAGTTAATTCTTACGTATAGATGAGATTGTTAATTACATGAAGAATTTGGGTGAAGAGCTAATGGAGGTTACCTTAGTTGAAAAAGTCTTAAGATCCTTATCTGATAAATTTGAATCAAAATTATTTTCCATAGAAGAAAAGCACGATCTACAGACTATTACTATGACATGACTTCACGGAATCTTAACTACTTTTGAGATGAGAAAAGGAGGTCCATCAGATATGAGAGAAGATACATTTAAATCTTCAACAAAAGGAAAAGAAGAACTCAATGAATCATGACATATTTTAGAAGAAGAAGAGGAAGTGAACTTTGTCAAGAATCTTCAATGTGGTTCCGGTAGATTCAGAGGTAAACTACATTTCAAATGTTTTTCCTGTGGTACAGTCAGTCATTATGCTACCAAACGTCATTGTAAAGGTAAATATGATAAAGGGAAGGAAACTACAAAATGGAATGGAAAAAAAAGTGTAAGTAAAAAGAGCTACTATACTCATGAAGATAGTGATGGGTTATCAAATAGTGATGAAGATGAAAATAGTAATGACTATAGAACTCTGATGGCTTATGAAGATGATGATTTTTTGGATCCTTTAGATGAAGATGACCATTATGAAGAAATCTCTAAACTCAAAATATGTTTAGATGAAAAGAATATGATTATAGATACCTTGACATTCCAACTTGGTAAAACAGAAAAACACAATGAAAAGTTAGAATGTGAAATTATGGATCTATGAAAGGATCTTGAGAAAACAAAATCTCTCAATCTTAGATTTTCTAAAGGATAAGAAACCTTAAATGAAATTATCTAATTGCAGCACTCTCCTCTGATAAAGACGGGTCTTGGATATAATGAAGAAACATCTCAGAAACCATCAACCTTCACTAAAAGATATTGTGATGCAACAAAGAGCAGTGAACAGTTCGAAAATCATCAGCAAAGGCATAATGCATATCACTAGGTGAATCAAGCTCAATTTACTTCAAGGATGAACAAAAGTCAAAATCAACCTCACGTAAATCATACTCAATTTGCTTCAAGGAATATCAATCAACAAGTCAGTAGGAGGAACTTCAACTACAATCAAGAGGTCAGTAGATTTGATAATCGCAGGAACTTCTTTAATGGTCAATGTTTCTCATCTCATAATTTTGGACACAAAGCTACTCAATGTGTTTCTTATAAAATCCTCATGACTAGAGAAAGAAAAAATCAAAGGAATGTGACAGGGATCAAGAAAAGTTCCTATAATAGCTTTTCTCTTCCTAAAAATGAAATAGAATGTTCAATCTGTAACAACTTTGGCCATGAAGAATCTGAATGCAAGAGTAAATTTTGGCAAATAGCTCGAAAAGAGAAAACTCCATTAAATCCCAAAATATGGAGAAATAAAGAACCACAAATAGAAATATGTGGTATAGCATTGTATGCAGAAGGACAAGAAAACTGGTGGTACATAGACAGTGGATGCTCAAAACACATGACAGGTGACAAAAAAAGAGTTACACTCATATAATGCCTTAGAAAAGGAGAAGAGTGTCTCTTTTGGAAATGACATTCCCTGCTGTCATAAAAGGTAAAGGCTCTAATTTCTTGAAATAAAAAGTTAAAGTTGGGAATGTTTTGTATGTTGATGGCTTAAAGTATAATCTGTTGAGTGTGAGTCAAATGTGTGATCAAGGAAATGAAGTATTGTTTTGATCAAATGGATGTGCTGTTCATGAGCTTGATATAGCGAAAACCATGATTAAGGGGACAAGAACTCCAAACAACCTATACATACTCAAGGGAAGACAACAATAGTGTTATTCAAGCAAAAATGATGAAAACTGGCTATGGCACAGAAGATTGGGACATCTAAGCTTTTCTCAAATAAGCACAGCACACAGACTCTAGGCTCTTCATGATCTTCCAAATATCAACATTCATGGAAATACTATATGTAAATCATGTCAATTCGGTAAGAAAACTAGATCACAATTCATTGAAAAGGAAGGGTCAGTTAGTAAGCCTATTGAACTTGCTCATACTGA
This sequence comes from Pinus taeda, assembly GCA_000404065.3. NCBI lineage: Eukaryota > Viridiplantae > Streptophyta > Pinopsida > Pinales > Pinaceae > Pinus > Pinus taeda. The sequence goes on along the minus strand of APFE031111734.1, from coordinate 4,767 downwards.
TTTATGTGGTCCATCAAGGAAAAAGTCACATCGAGGAGAAGAATAATTTATATTGTTTATTGGTGATTTTTCCATAATGTGTTGGATAGATCTTCTAAAGCATAAAGATGAATCATTTGAAAAGTTCAAAGCCTTCAAAGCTTTGGTTGAAAATGAATCAGATCACAAAATCAAATGCCTCAGATCTAATCAAGGAGGGGAATTTACCTTAGATGAATTCTTTGACTTTTGTGAACAACATGGAATAAAAAGGCAATTCTCCATCACAAGGACTCGTCGAGTAGTAGAAAGGATGAACAGAGCGATTCAACAAATGGCTCGTGCTATGCAAGATGAAATTGGAACTCCTGCAACCTTTTGGGATGAAGCAACATTTTCCGCCATCACTATTATCAATCAAGGAAATTTTCAGGTAAAAAACGCTCAAACTCCACATGAACTTTGGTATGGTAAGGCTCCTACTGTAAAATACTTCAAAATTTTTGGAAGCAAATTCTACATGAAAAGGATTGATGAAAAACTTGGTAAGTTTGAAGCCAGAGCAAATGCATGTATTCTTCTTAGCTGCTCTTCTCAAAGTAAAGGATATAAGTGTTACAACAAAAGACTTGGGAAAATTATTGAAAGTATTGGTGTTGTGGTTGATGAAGCATGAAAAAATCCTAACACATAAAAGCTAAAGATTATGACGATGAAGAAGATGAGGATCATTTTCACACATTGAATCACACTGATTCTGAAGAAGAAACTAATGAAGCACCAAAAGAAGAGATAATGATAGAAGAAAAGACTTCATCTAGGTATGTTCAGAAAAATCATCCAAAAACTCAAATCTTAGGAGAAAAAGGAGAAGGTATGCAAGCTAAAAGAACCATTATGAAAGCTTCAAGCTATCTAGCATTACTATCTTCCACTAAACCTCAAAATGTAAATGAAGCATGGAGAGATGAATGTTGGGTCATGGCCATGAATGAAGAACTTGAGAAAATTGAAAATAATAATACATGGGAGTTAGTTCCTAGACCTCACGATAAGAATATCATAGGAACTAAATGGATTTTCAAAAACAAGCTGAATGAAAATGAAGAAGTTATTAGAAACAAGGCCATAATTGTTTGTAAAGGATATGGTCGACAAGAAGGTATAGATTTTGAAGAAACCTTTGCACGTATTGCTAGAATTAAAGCCATCTGAACGTTTCTTGCTCTATCTAGTTTTCATAAATTCAAGGTATATCAAATGGATATCAAATCTACCTTTCTTAATGGAGACTTAGAAGAAGAAGTCTATATTGAACAACAAGAAAGATTCATTCTTGGAAATGATGCAAAACTTATATACAAACTTAGAAAGGCTCTCTATTGTCTAAAACAACCTTGAAGGGCATGGTATTATCATCTTGACAAATATCTCCGCCAAGAGGGTTTTTCAAAGGGATCAATAGATAGAAATCTATATACAAATATTGACTCTAGTAAATTTCTAATGATCACTATTTATGTTGATGATATCATTTTTGGTAGCAATGAAGAATCCATGAGTAGAATTTTTCTTTAGTAATGCAGCAAGAATTTGAAATGTCATTGCTTGGTAAGCTCACCTACTTTCTTGGTGTAAATGTTCAGAAAAATAAAGATGGTATTTTTCTCTCACAAACCAAATACCTCAAACAGATCCTAAAAAAGTATGGCATGGAAGATTCTAAACTAGTATGTACCCCAATGGTAATAGAATGTAGTCTTAGCTCAAATGATGAATCAGCAGTAGTGCATCAACCAACTTATAGATCCATGATTGGTAGCTTTCTTTATTTAACAGGTACTCAACCAAACATCATGCATGCAGTGGGAATAGTTGGAAGATTCCAAGAAAATCCAAAGGAATCACATCTTCAGGTAGTCAAAAGGATCTTCAACTATCTTCAAGGAACAAAGAATTTTGGCTTATGGTATCCTAGAGATAAAAATCTTACACTTCATGCACATACAGATGTAGATTGGGCAAGAAGTGTTGATGACAGAAAAAGCACTAGTGGTGGTGCATTTTATATGGGTTCAAGGTTAGTGTCTTGGTCCAACAAGAAACAAAGTTCAATTGCATTATCTATCGCTGAAGAAGAATACATGGATGTTGCATCTTGTTGCACACAACTACTTTGGGTGATGCAAACATTGCAAGAAATTCAAGTCACATGTACTCCACCCATCTCCATTCTATATGACAATACAAGTGCCTTTAGTATTTCAAAGAATCTAGTCATGCACTCAAAGGCCAAGCGCATACCTATCAAATATCATTTTCTATATGAACAAGTGCTTGAACAAAATGTCAAATTGGAGTATGTTCCCTCCAAAGAATGGGTTGTTGATATATTCACTGAACCACTACCCAGAGAGACATTTGAATATATTAGACAAAAGTTGGGAGTAGTTGTTGCATCATCCTACTGTTAAAATCTATTTTTTCAGAGAAAGGTGGTTATGCGCGAGTTTCATGAAGCGTAGTCAGCTATATATGCAGGCTTCTATGGGTGTAGATGTGTATATGTTGGTTTGAAGAAAAGCAGTGGGCTAGACTCATGAGAAAGGGGTCTTATATGGTTTAGTGAATTATCTGCTCTACTTTGCTTGATGATGGTTATAGTTTATTGATGGCATGTGGAAATATGTTGGCTTTTATAAGTTGTTGATAACTTGATATATATTTTGTTGATGACAATTCCTTGATAACTCTTCTAATATATGAAATGATCAGATCTGGCAGATGAAATCTGACACAAGTTCAAGGGGAGCATATGATTCTTATAACGCATTGTTGACATTATCTTAGAAGATCTCAATGCAGATTTTTTTTAGGGAGAGAACATGGTTGCTGATCTAGACACTGATTAACAAATGTTACTGATGATAGTTGCTGATGACTATCATGGTATTGTTTAAGATATTTGGTCTTTGTTATATAAGTCATGTACATATTTTAATGTAAAGGTCATGAAAAGACCTAATTTGTAACCCCACTATGCATGGGATGGACGATGTAATGTTTTTGTTTTGACATGTATAAACAAATTTGATATATCCCCATTTGATTGGGAGATGGATGTATGTATAAGTCTTTGCTGAAAGGAGGGTCATTGGTGATTTATGTATAGAGTCATATTATCTTTTTGTAGACCTTGCTTATGCTCAGGGGGAGCATGGACTCAATTAGAGGAGCTCAATCAGCACTTGAGCATATCAGATATTTCACCAGGTACTCAAGGGGAGCATGACCCTCTACCCTTGATGACAAAGGGGGAGAATGACTTGGTGATGCCATCAAGTCCAAAGGGGTAGATTGTTGGCATTATGACACAGGTGTTGTCCTTGATGGAAACTCACTCAGATGACAGATCATAGTGTAGCAGGTTAACAACACAGAGTTACAGATTAGACTTCACAAAATGAAGAAAGAAAGGTGTATGCAGGGTCACCATTGGCCAAGTCGTGTGTACACATGGGTTCACTATATTCAAGGTGCATATATGTACACACACACCTTCATAGAAGGAAAGGTACATACACCTTGAAAAACTAAATTTTTTTTCTGAAGTATTTGGTCCATGGTATTTTGATCCAAGGTATTGATCCTAAATGGTTTTGGTCCATGATATTGAGAAAGGCCTAAAACTATAAAGGGAGGAGAAGATCATTAGGCCAAGTTACTCAAGTATTGAATATCTGATGAAGGGTGAGATATAGTATGCAGGCTATTGGGTTATGGTGCATTGTTGGATCTGAACTAAGGATGAACCTTAGTGCTTGATGAAGGATAAGATCTAATGATTTATCAAGATCTTAAGACTTGAAGAGAATCATCTTTATGTGGTTTGATCATTTATCTGAATAAGTGGTGCATGTTGTAGTCTAAAAATGTGATGATTTGGTTATGACTGAGGTCTAGAATTGTTGTAATATTTAAATCATCATTTATAGATCTATATGCAGGTTCACCTTATAAAAGGCAAGTACACACGTAGGTTTTACATATCGAAACATCGTATACCTCATAAATTTGATTTGCAGATCTGTACATAGGTTCGCCTTGAGGAAAGCACGTATGCATGTAGGTTCGACAGATGAAGTAGAATATACCTTATAAAATATGTTTTAGTTTCTTATGTTTGCTATTGCAGTGTTATGGCTTATTGGTTATAGTATTCTGGTGACAAAATTCTGAAGGATCAGAGTGACTGATTGATTTCGTTGTGTTTGGTTCAAAAGGAGTTTAGTTGATGTAGATATATTTAATGATTGAATGATGTTGTTGATGGATCCAGTCTAAAAATTAATGAAACATGGTCCTTGGAAGAAAAGAGAAGGTTGAAGCCTTCTTTAGGATGACCTAGGTACTAGTAATCATGTCAGCTAGTACACGAGCTAGGGGTTGTAGCTCCCTTATAGTAGAAGCTAGAGAATGGGAGATGGTTTCATTCCACAGGTAGAAACCTACATACTGGTATAAGATTGTACCAGTACAAAAATTATAAATAGAAATATCTTATTATTAAAACAAGACAGAGACGATTATAGCAAGTGGTTTTCACCCACATTGGGTTTCCACCTTATACCTTGGTTTTCATGTGTGTTTGTTACGTGTGATGATTTGTTCTATTTTTACTACACTTGGTTACTATTTGTATGGTTCTGATGCACTGATTAAAGATCAATATATGAAGAGTTAACTGAATCATAAGTTTGTTGGATACACTAGTTGCACTTAAAAAAA
>APFE031111711.1:955-39062 GCA_000404065.3 Pinus taeda | reverse complement strand
TTAATAATAATTATTTCATTATTAGTTTGGTAACTAAATTAGGATAAACTTTCTCACTTTTTAGAAACTACTTAGATAACTAAAAAAACTTTAGGATTTTTCCATTTGGATATGCTTTGCATTCTGCAACTCTATATCTAATCTGCAATCTACAACTCTAATCAATATAAGTAATAGATATATATTCCCATAATGTATACACTATTACCGTGCCACCCTAAGGGAGAAACACGCTAAATTGAAAAAAAGAAAACATCATTACATAAACAATATGCAACTCTAAACAATATGTGTAACAAATATATATTCCCCATAATGTAATACTCTATTACAATGCCACCCTAATGGAGAAGCACTGTAAATCGAAGAAAAAAGACTTCATAATTAAAATATACAGCTTGAACATAATTTATTAGTCTCTATGGAAAGCCCATGAAATGTTTATCTCATTTGGAATGTGGAACGTTATGAAGTGTTAATAATATATTTTCAAATTAAAATTAGTAAATACTTATTTTAATCTCCAGATATTTGTTTATTTATTTATTATTATTATTTAAATTTATTAGTGAATGTAAAATTTAAGTAAATATCTTTATTTTTTAAAATTTAATTTTTCTAATTTTTAATAAATAAATATTAAGTTATATTTATGTTAATAATTTATATATTAATATATTTAATTTTTAATTTAATTAATAATTTTGGATTTTTATTTTGTTGATGTTTTAAAAATTGCATGAAGAGCGTGTAAAAGTTATATGTGCAAATATTTAAAGAAGAAGAACCATAAGGAGATCATAAAGATAATGTACACAAAATTAGATTACAGAGTTCGTTGAGTGTGGATTGTCTTTGTGCACTAATTTAATACTAGGGAATTTTTTTCATTCATCTGAGCAAAAATAAGAAGTATATGTCAAAATACATTAAATACCTCCAATCCTAGGATTGATATGAAAATGGGCCACTCAGATCTAGAAACAAATTGCACTAGTGAAAACCTCTCAAAATTCTAAGTAATTTAAGTATAAACTTGACTATATTATGTCACATGCAACTCTGGCCCCTCATAAAATATTAAGATTCCACAGTGGATTCCCCTATGACAATATTTATAGAATTGGTGGGCTCCAGTATTGCAGCAATAGTGCTGCAACTCCTGGGACTCCCTTTTCTACTTTTATCAATCCGGTAATTCGTAACAAACTTGGAAGCGACGGTGCTGTATGCACAAGTACTAGTTCTTGCCGCAGCTGTCACTTGGTCAGCTGGCACAAGTCCTCTAAGAGCTTAAGCCACTTCTATGAGCTCTGAGAAGAAGCTTTTTAACTGATGGATGGAAGCTAACTTAAAGGAAGCTAATCTACTTTGCGGAAAGAAACTGAAAAATTGAAAAGAAATGCAAACCCTAGCAAACCCTAATTTTACCAGCTAGCCCTACTGATGCAAGAAAGAGGATGCAAGCTACTAGAAGAGAAGCCATTGACTTCTAAGAAAGTAAAATGCATGCGCCTAAGCTACTTCTATGGTAAAATCTGAAGAAAACATCTTTTTGTATTTTTTGAATAAGTTGTCAGAATTATCATATATGTGATTTAACTGTTTTTGACTATGCAGAGGTGGATCGGCGAGAGGAAATGCTTGCAAGAGGTTGGAAAGGTTCGGAAAGGGCCTAAAGGGTCCCTAGCATCCTTCCAAAGAGTTTCACAGAGTTTGGCTATCAAGAAACCGCTTTCGTGAGCTTCTACAGGAAGTCTGCAAGGGTTTTACAGGATGTTCTGGAATTTCTACAAGATGTTCTGTAATTTTCTACAGGATGTTCAGAGAGGGGATTTTGGAGGATTGATGGAGGAAGAAAGATGAAGGAGTGGGTATGGAGGTGAGATAAGGGTGTGAGGAGGTCCAAGACTTGGTGGATGGAGCTGAGGAGTGGCGAGGATGGTTGGATTTATTCAAGGAGGAGTAGAGCAATGTTGCACAAAAATATGGGAATTTAGGGCAAAGTGAGCGAATATGGCAAACGTAAGGCAAGAATCCGGGTTGGAGGATGGAGCAGGTAGGATTGATGGCGTATGGGCAGGTAAAGAAGTGTTACAGGTGCTCTGCAAGTTATTTTTCAAACTGAACAACCAAAGACTTGGAAAATCAAGGACCTAATTAATTTTTCCTAATCTAACCTAGATAACAGCAAAGAAATGAACAACAGTCTATTTGCAACAAAATCATGTGAAGTAACTATGCAATTAAGCAATCATGAACCTAAGCATGCAACCACAACTGATATCAACTTCAGAAAATAAGAATCTAACACTAATAATTGCATGGTGAAGCAAAGACAGTATTTTTGGTGGCAGCAAGGTCACCTTGGTCCCAGTTCATGATCCCAATGAGGGAGACGTGAGATCCGACGTGCTTGATAGCCTTTTTCTGAAGATCTTCCCTGTTATTAACCTATCGAATCAATCTAAACATGAAAATCCTTCTTAATCATCAACCATGAGCTATGTAACTAAGCAAGATTCTAATCTACTTAACATAAATTATTTTGCAAAGACAAAAAAAGAAAATAACAATACACAAAGGAAGCCTTGGCACTTGGATTGGGCCCAACCCCAAGAGCCACAGGCTCCTAAGAAGAACTCAGAATTGACGCCAAATCAAGCTGCTTTCCATTACACAAAAATAACCATGTCACAAGAAAGTTATACAACAGTAGCTACAAAATGAGCTGAGAAAATAACAGCACTCTAGTGCAAAAAAACAACAGTCCAAAAAGTAACCTACGAAGGCTGGAAGCCTTCCTATTTATGCACTACAAGGCTCTCCAACAGCCCTCCATAACTCAAGGGGCTCGGTTGCTCAAACTGCCAGTGATCAACCACTTTACACGACTGCTCGGCTGCCCTTGGGAATCCTTTTCGGTGGCTTGCTAAACTCCGAGCTGAGGGTGGAGATTTCGAGGAAGGGGCCATTTAATGCAAGGGACACTCTTCCTATGAATCCTAACCCTTGTTCCTTCATGCTTGGTTGTCATTTGGCTCATAATTGCTTGGCCTTGGTCCCAAAATTTGTCCAAAAATCGGCATTAACAACGTGTTAGCCTCCTTGGTCAAGTGACTATCCTCATTCGTTCAACTAACATAAATATACTCAAAAAACATGCATAAACTATGAAAAATGGTGGATTAACGAAGAACGACTAGGCAAAATGAGCCCAATAAGTTACCCAATTTCGGGGCTCATCATCACCCCCCTGCTGAATGGGTTGCTTATCCTCTGAGAAACTAATCTAGCTCATCATCCTTGATTTCCTTGACCGCCTCCCTCACATCCCAAACCTTCGAGGTGATATCCTCTTCACGATCATGAAATCCTGTTTTTCTTTCCACTTTTTCCCACTGCCTGTGTTCCTCCTCTTCTTTGACTCCCTCCAGTAGCCCCAAAAGCAAGGGAGGACTGAACCTGAGGCTGATCCAGTTGGCCTGAAGGTTTTTCATGGACTGTTTGTAGAGGGGTACTCTCACCAAGGCTTCCCTCATCCTTGTTGGAGAGTGGTATTCTCTTATTTTTAGGCTGTGAGACAGTGTATTCCACCTCCGGGAGCAAGCAGTGAACATAGTTATCTCCCAAGAGTCTCTCCATGTCCTCGAAATGGGCTATGGCTTGATCTTGTCGTTCAATATAATCTAGTAGGGTCTGAGCGTCATTAGCCAAGTGCTAGTGGGTGTATATTAGTGCTGAGGGATCCTCCGTCTCTGCTCTGATCATTAGTGGCTCCTTCAGTTCCTTGTCCATAACATTTCGGACCTCTGCTACTCTCTTTTCTTCATGATTTAGCCAAGAGGCCATGGCCATAAGTTGCACGTCTCCTACCGCAGCATTGGGGTCCCACAAGTTCATGTTGGGAAGGGCCAAGTTGTGTAGGTAGAACTCTAATAACGTGGCCTTGTCCTCTGATGAGCTACTGTCACATAAAGTCATGAATTGATGGTAGTTTTGGAACAGAGTGGTGCCCCTTTGGGCCAAGGTGTTAATCTGGAACTGCAACCACTGATCCTTAAGGTATAAGGCATATGATTTGGCAGGTTGTCTACACTGCATTGCCTCCACTGCCCAGCTCGCCATGCAGGCCAGTTGGGCCTCCTTCTCTTGTACCTGTTGCCTGAGAGACTGTATCTCCTGTGCTGCTTGCAATTCCTTTTCCTGTAGCTGTCTAGTTAGGGCTTCAATTTCAACCTGCAACCGATCTTCTTTGTTGTTCATCAGTGGTTTCCTTGTCTATTGTGGGCTCCTCTTGTTGTTGTTGTTCTCCCAAGGTGTGGGGCCTATCTTCGTTATAGCGTCCCTGTAACTATAGCTACTATTTAAGCAGCTCGTTTTCTTCTTGTAGCTTGGCCGCTGGCTACTTTCTACATGTCGTACCATAGCCAATTCTTTTCTTGTATCTTTGAGTTGTTCTTCCAAGGGACCTATATCTTCCACACCCTTGGACTTGGTGATCTTCATCCAAGTGTGGGTCCTCACTCTCTCTTCTTCTAGTGCAAAGAAGAGTGGAACTGCGAATTTTTGGGGAATTATCTTCCTGACCTCTAAAAGGTTATAGTAGGAGCCCAAGCTGGGCTGGGGGCTAAGTTCCACAATGTTTTCAGTATTCTCTTCCTCCTAGGATGATTTAGGTGCCTTTTCTTCCAATTCTTCGGTCTCCTTCAATCTAGCCAACATTTCCTGTAGAATTGTCTCAGCATCCTGTAGAGAGGTCTTTGTGTCCATAACTTTAATCTTTCTCTCTAGGTGGACGTTTTCGGGCTTCCCCGTTCATAAGTGATGGATGCTTTTGGGGGAGACCTTTCCTGTTGTCTAGCTGTGGTGTCTTCAACTGTAATTGGCTCTTTTGACTGTGGCTGGGGTTTGCCAGCTTTTATCCGCGTGCTCCTTATTGGTACTATTTTATTGCTATTCTTTTCTTCTAAAAATCCATCATTTATCTACCATTTTCTTCCATAAACACCTCATAGTCCATTGAAATTGATTAATGAAGCATTATAATTGTTATTTTACATTAAATTTAATTTATGGATTTTTATGTTAAAAATTGGAAAATTTCAACAAAATTATGGGATGTAATGACTTCCTGTAATTGGTTTATGTTGTGACATGTAGCATGGCAAGAAAATCGAAACAGAAGATAAGGACGTGATCTAGGATGTACATACATGGTGGAAAATCTATTTAGCATCGATTTTGGAGCTCCTGAATACATGGTCAATGCTGGTCAAACCCAGCCTATTCAGCAGAAAAATATAAAGTTATAATGAATGTACTTGATCTTTTGCTCAAGATTAGGGACCCTAAACTGATTTAGATTTGTTTTAGAAATCAGTTAGGATTAGGAAGAATGAAAATAGCCTTTTTGGTTGTAAATTTTAATAAATAGGAGGATTTTGATTATCATTAAAAAAAAGAATGCTAGTGAAGACATTGAAAAGAGTAGACTTAAGATTATAAGCGTATTCTAGAACTCTGTTTCTAATGTAATCTATTCTCAGAAATTAATCAAAGGCAGAATTTCATCAATTATGGTGTTTATGAGTTAACGTTCTTATCACTTGAAGTTTTTCAAAGTCTGCCATCAAAGCGTGGAAGGGCCCTACGTGAGGATTGGTACTCTTTCTTTTCTGTTTCATAGAATTTAGTATTCAAATCTGAATAGCGTTTTATTTCATTTCATTTCTTGTGAGTTTATCATTTTAATTAGAACTTCTTGTTATTGTTATTTTATGATTCATAGTAGTAGCTTGAAAATTCAATTGCAAAATTATTGAATAAGTCCTTGTAAAAGGTTTAATTGAACATTGAATTTCAAAATATTTCTATGAACTCTGTTTTCATGAATTTGATTTTTAGTATGCTTAGTGTGTTGTTTTAAAAGAGTTTTTGTGAATTATATCCTTGTAAGAGGATTGAGAACTCAGACTAGTAACACTCTGTTTTTTTAGAACAATTAATTAAATTAGATGATATAAGTGTTTAAATTGTGAAAGGAAACATATTTCAATCTCTTGTAAAAGAGTGTTGTAGCCTGTCACAATAGACACTTATTTAGATAGATTAGATCCTTTTAGGTCTATAAAATTTAGACACGTGCCTCTAAGTTTACCTACCTTGGTTGACATTAAATTTAGTCTAAACTAGAACCCTGGATTGGTCTCTACATTTTGGCGTCGTTGCTAGGGAGGCGTAACTAAAGGATTTCTAAAAAAAATAAACAAAAACATAGATTTAATTTTAATTCATCATTTTAGAAGTCATGTTTACTTATGTCTAGACCTAGAGATGATAAAGGTAGATTCATAAAAACCCCCCATTCAAAAACTAATCCACCACTAGGAGCAGACCCTTTAGGAAAAATTGAACACACAACACCAGCTGGGAAAGTCACCATACAAGAATTAGAGGATAAACAAAAACCAGGGCAAAGACTCACACTCTTTGAGAGACAAATTCTATTGGCATACGAATCAAAGAAGAAACATCTCCCTGAATCCTATATAAAAAGAGAAAGTAGTAAAATAACTCAACAATCTCTCCTTGAACCTACTAATTTTGAAAAATCTCAAGAAGGAGAAAAATCACTATAACAACTTCTCTTTGAAACAAGTGACACTGAACAAGAAATTAAATCAATAGAGGAACCTATCAAAATGGCTGAGGAAGGAGGAGGATCAGCAAGAGGACCCACTCTTAAACAACTTAGAGAATATGAGAGACAACAAGAGGAAAGAAGAAGACAAAGAGAGGCTGAACTGAAACAAAAACAAGATTAGGATCGAAGAGAGGAGGAAGAGTCAACCTTTAAATTTCCTATTCAAGAACTAGGAGAAAATCATGATGAGGAAATAAAAATGAAAAATATACCTCCATCTGTGTTACCAAACTTTTATGGCATGGCTTCAGAAGATCCAGATTCATTCTTGTTTGAATTTGACATAGTATGCCGAACATATGGTTACACAGATGATGCCCATAGGCTTAGACTCTTCCCAGCAACATTAAAAGCATCAGCATTAAGATGGTTCATGGGACTTGGTGAACATGCAATAACTGATTGGGATGGCATGAGAAAAATATTCCTAAGGAAATACCAACCTTATTGTAGATCGAAAGATTCTAAAGATGATATCTTTAGAATGAATCAACAAGAGGATGAAAGTTTAGAGGAGTATTTGGAACGATTTGTTTACAATTTACAAAAATCAAAACATAGAACCATGTCCCTTGATCTGATTCGAACAATATTTTTGAAGGGCATTCGAGAGGAATACTTAAATGATCTTAATTTGATGGGGAAAGGTGATATTTCTACTTTACATTTCGAAGAAATTGCTGATTTATGTGAAAAGTATTCTAGTAGCAAAGCCAGAAATGGAAAAAGAGCTATATCATCCAAAGCCACAAAATCTGCTTCAGCAAGTGTCACAAGGGTTGAAATAGGAAACTTGTTAGAAGAATTCAAAACAGATCTATTAAGTACCTTAGGAAATCAAATTGACACTCTGAAAGAAAAGAAAAGACAAGAAGAGGAAGATCAATTAATGGCTGTCTTTTGTCCAAAATGCTAGAAGAAACATGCTTTGAAAGATTGCCCTTTAGAAAACATTCAAGTTTGTGCCTTTTGTACTGAAAATCATGATATATTTCATTGCTCTAAAATCAAGATTTTGCAGAATTGTAATTTGGAAGTTAACGCAGATATGGACAATGTGTATTTCATGGGCGCTAAGAGACCATGGCAACCAAGACCTCCACCTCTAGGTATGTTTCCAAACCAAAATTTGCAATTTCCTGCACAAGATCAGATGTATGTTTAGAATTCTTGGAATGTACCCATGCCATGGCAACACCAAAATTACCCACAACAACAATGGAAACCATTTCAGCAATACTCTCAACAATATCAACCATATCCTCAACCATATCAACAATATTCTCAGCCATATCAACAGTATATTCAGTCATATTCGCAATATCCTCAAACATATCAACAATATCCTCAGCAGTAAGTTGTTCATCAACCCCAAAACACTCAACAAGCATTGCCTGCTCCTCCACCAATAAATCCACCTCAATTACAACTTCCATCTAACCAACCTCCTAGACCCACTCAGATTCCTGCTCAACCTGTACCAAATCCAAATAATAGAGTAGATAGACCAGCTTACAGTGTAGATGAGGGACCATCATATCCCACATTACCTTTACAAAATATTGAGCTGAGGTTTGGTAAGGCAGTTCAAAAAGAACCTCCAATAGTTGAAAAACAAGAAGAAAAAGAAGAAAATGAAAATGAAACTCCAACTCAAAGGAAACAAAATGATGACATAAAAAATAAAAAAATGCAATCGTTGCATCCACCACCTTTTCCAGAAAGATTGGTCCAAGCAAAACTTCCCATGTCTATACCACAGTTTGATGTTTTAGATGAGATAAAGAATGTCTATATAGAAATTCCACTATTACAAGCCATAAAAGACATTCTGATATATACTAAAGCAATCAAAGAACTATGCCTCAAGAACCCTACCAGGAAAAGAGTTGATCCACAAACTATTCATGTTATTGGACATTTAGCTGGCCTTATGACAAACACCATTTCAATGGAAAAGTATGTTGATCCCGGTATTCCCAGAGTCACTACAATCATTAACAACATACATATTCCAAACACCTTAATTGACCTTGGGGCCGCAATAAATGTGATGGCTCTTGAAACAATGAAAACACTGCAGCTCACAAACTTGCAGTACACACCAATTGTTCTAGAACTAGCTGATAGGTCTAAAGTGATTCCTGAAGGGATTTTGGAGGACATAATTGTTTCACTGGACTCTTGGGAGTATCCAGCGGACTTTTTAGTTCTTCAGCCAAAATCTAATTTAGGAGGACACCCTATCATCCTTGGTAGACCATGGTTAGCAACTGCTGATGCATTCATAGGATGTAGATTGGGTAATATGATTATTTCATGAGGAACTGAAAGAAAAAAACTCACTCTCTACCAATCAGCACAATCACCAGCAGTAGCACACAATTTATGGCTCAATGATAAATACAATGATAAGGAAGAATTTCAATCTATTTTCAGCATCAATCAAATCTATGATTTTCAAGAACATAATAATGATGATTTGGTAGAGTTGTTCCTTTCTCAACCTGATATTTTTGAAGAATTAAGAAATGAACAATACCATGCTGCAGATGAAATTTTGGCACAGAATTTTCAGGAAACATGCACCATTCATTCTTTGCAAACAACATTTCAGAACATTTTCCCCATTCAATCTATCACAAACACACAGAGCAAGACAATAGAGATTAGTCCAGGAAAAAATTTGAATATTAGCACTCAACTAGACTCATCTCAGGAGGAAAAATTGATTCAATTATTGAGAAAATATCATAAAGCATTTTCTTGGGACTACACCGATATGCTCGGAATTCACCCTGAAACATGAACTCACCATATTTATACGGATAGTAATATCAAACCAGTGAGGCAACCGCAGAGAAGAATGAATCTCATTCTTTAAGATATTGTTAGAGATGAATTACAAAAACTATTGAAAGTCAATTTTATTTATCCTATCTCTGACAGTCAGTGGGTATCCCCATTGGTAGTAGTGCCCAAGAAAAATGGCAAGTGGAGGATTTGTGTTGATTACAGGCAATTGAACAAAGCAACCCTCAAAGATTATTTCCCACTACCATTTATTGACCAAGTGCTAGACACATTAGCTGAGAAATCATCATTCTCTTTTCTTGATGGTTTCAGTGGCTATAACCAGATCACGATAGCCTTAGAGGACCAGGACAAAACCACTTTTACTTGTCTCTGGGACACTTATGCCTATAATGTTTTACCATTTTGACTTTGCAATGCTCCAGCTACATTTCAAAGAGCTATATTAGCTATTTTTGTTGATTTAGTTCATGAATGTGTTGAAGTTTACATGGATGATTTTTCAATGTATGGTAATTCATTTGAGCATTCATTAGAAAATCTTGAAAAAGTTTTGAAGATATGTATTGAAGCTAATCTGTCCCTGAGCAATGAAAAGTGTTTTATGATGTTAAATGAAGGGATAGTATTAGGTCACTATATTTCTTCTCAAGACATTAAAGTTGATCCATCAAAAATCCAGATCATTGTCAATTTGCCAATTCCGAAGACTCAAAAAAAGGTAAGAAGTTTTCTTGGGTATGCAAGCTATTACAGAAGGTTTATTGAACATTTTAGTAAAATAGTTTTACCTCTGTTTAAGCTTCTCGCAAAAGATACACCTTTCAACTGGAATGAGAATTGTCAGAAAGCTTTTGAAACACTCAAAGAAAAGTTATCAACCAAACCAGTCTTAAAAGGACCTAACTGGACCCTACCATTTCATGTTTTTATAGATGCATCTGATACTGCAGTAGGTGCCTCATTAGGCCAAAAAGAAGAGTCTTTCAATTATGCCATCTATTTCATTAGTAAAAATCTAACACCTACAGGATTAAACTACACATTCACTGAAAAAGAAATGCTTGCAATCATACATGTTGTGAATAAATTCTGACATTATATAACTGGTTATGAGGTTTTTGTACATACTGACCCCTCTGCCATTAAGTATTTAACGAATAAACCAATCACTAATGGCAGAGTTACCAGATGGTTGTCATTATTACAGGAATTTAATATTACAGTGTTAGATAAACTAGGTAAGGAGAATCAGGTGGTAGATTTTCTTTCTAGACTGCAAAATTCAGGTGAGGTTGTTCCGGTTGAAGATTCTTTTCCAGATGAAAATTATTTGCAATTTCAATAGTGAATCCTTGGTATGCTAACTTAGCTAATTATTTTTCCACAGGAAAAACACCTCCATATTTTACTCCAAAGGAAAAGAAGAGGCTGATCAAACAAAGTGCTAGATATTCATGGGTTAATGGAGATTTATTTTACACCGGTTATGATACGATTATTAGACGATGTGTAAGAAATGATGAAATAATTGATATTTTAAAATCTTTTCATGATGAACCGTGTGGTGGGTATTTTGCAGCAAAAAGGACAACATTCAAGATTCTCAGTCTTGGATACTATTGGCCATCTATTTTTAAGGATTCCAAGAAGTATGTGAAAATTTGTGACATCTGTCAAAGAATGAACAGACCAACAGCTACAGACGAAATGCCACTTCAGCCTCAAGTACATTTAGAGCCATTTGAAAAATGGGCTCTAGATTTTGTAGGACCCATCAATCCAACTTCAAAAGGTAAAAACTACATCCTAGTATGTACTGATTACGTGACAAAATGGGCTGAAGCAAAAGCACTAGTCCGGGCAACTGAACAAACAGTGGTAAAATTCCTTTTTGAAGAAATTTTTGTAAGGTAGGGAGTACCAAGGGAGATAGTGACAGATCAAGGTACTCAGTTTACTTCAAAGCTGGTCCAAGACATCACAGAAAAATATAAAATCAAGCACAAGAAAAGTACACCTTACCATCCACAGACCAATGGCCAGGTGGAATCTACAAATAAAACATTGGAAGGAATTATCACTAAGACAGTAGCAATGAACAGAAAGAATTGGGAAGAGAAGCTCAAAGATTCACTTTGGGCTTACAGAATCACGTGGAAAAACACTACAGGATTTACACCATATCAGATGGTGTATGGAAAAGAGGTAATGCTTCCTATTGAATTTCAAATACATACTTATAAGATGGCTGCAGATTTAGGAATTGATCTCAATGAAGCACAAAAAGAGAGAATTATGCAATTGAACCAGTTAGATGAAATGAGGTAGCAAGCAGAGGAGAGAACAATCCTAATGTAGAAACAAAGGAAGCAATGGCATGATGCACACATTAAAAGAAATAGTTCAAAGAAGGAGACTGGGCTTTACTCTTTGACTCTAAATTCAGAGATCATAAAGCCAAATTTACAACACATTGGATGGGCCCATATGAAATAGTTCAAGTATATGAAAATGGATCAATCAAGCTTACTACAATTGATGGACAAGACAACACCTTTATTGTCAATGGACATAGGTTGAAACTCTATCATAAGCCCATCAACAAGGAAGATTTTATTCAAACTGTATCTCAGCAAAGGGAGGTTGAGATATTGCAGCCTTCAGCTGTGATATCTCTACCTTAGTTAATTCAATTTCTTAAAAAAAAAGAAGTAATAATAAAAATATAAAAACAATAAAAAAAAATACAAAAAAATAAAAAAAATAATAATGGTTTAGATGTGAAAACGAGACTCTGGCACACTCTAAACCCGAATTCTTACTAGAAAACCAATCATTTGGCTGGTAAGAATTCCTTGTTCTACTTGTTTACTATTTTTCATCAATTCAATAATGACTTGAGGACAAGTCAAAGACTTAGTGGGGGCGAAGAAACAATGGTTTTCCCTATCTCATCTTCTCATTTTTAAATCTTTAAGGAATTTGTTTCAGTAATTTAGTATTTCAATAAAAGCGTTGTTTTTGTTCTAATTAGAGGGACCTGTTCAAGCAATGAGATATGCAGTGGGACCTGTTTAGAAGACTATGTCAACATTACCAATATCAGAGGGACCTGTTCAGAAGGCTATGTCAACATCACCAACATCAGAGGGACTTGTTAAACATTGCATTAAAGATACATCAGGCTACTTCAACAAAGTTTTCAAAGGTTGCTTATCATTAGAATTATAATCAAGGCTACATCAACACCAAGGATAAAAGAAGCTTCACAAACATGGTTCTTCAGATTTTAAAGGGACCTGTTATATTCAATTTCATCTCAAAGGGACCTGTTTTAGAAAATGAAGATCAGTCATACCTGTGCAAGCCAAATCAACATTTTGTCAACCAACAAGTGTAATGTATTGTTGAAATTTTTATTTTTAACATTTAAAATTCTTAAATTATTTTAGTGTTAAAAATGATAATTATTATTGCTTGTTATCAATTTCGAAAATCCTTATACCCATAACCTTTGTAATATTCCCTAAATACTCACCTCATTATCACTCTGCCTATTTCTATATGATCATTTCCATTTTCCTATCACACCTTAGCCTATTTTTATTTTCTATTCCTACTACGCTCTTCAAACCTTTTCATAAACCGCTCTTCAAACCTTTTCATAAACTCATCATTTTTAAATCCGACCTTTGTCAATAAAGTACCAACAAGTAGTGGATACTCAATGTAAAATTCCGTTCAATGGAAAGACATTTGTTAAACCGTCTGTCCTCAAATGATTTCATTCAATTCGACTGCTGGAGTTACAAAAACAATCTTCTGACCGAAATCTGCTTATGAAATGTATCCGTTATCATCACACAATTTGCATATTGTGTTATCATGATTATGCTTCTGCAAATCAGTACTGCTCCTCTGCATTCATGATTTGAATGCGCCTTCCGACTCTGCAAACAAACTTATGGCCTCTGATAGTAAGACTCTGTTCTCTGCGTTATCATCATAGTAATTGGATCTTATGACATCAAGCAAAATGAAGGTCAGCTCAAGCAATTTAAGA
Source organism: Pinus taeda (assembly GCA_000404065.3). Classification (NCBI taxonomy): domain Eukaryota; kingdom Viridiplantae; phylum Streptophyta; class Pinopsida; order Pinales; family Pinaceae; genus Pinus; species Pinus taeda. The sequence goes on along the minus strand of APFE031111711.1, from coordinate 25,476 downwards.
AGTAAACTCGGAGAATTGAGGACGTTAACTAGGTCAGCTCAGTGGAACGCAGGAAAAGAGGTAACATGTTGAAAACCCCGATTGAATTTTTGAGTATAAAAAAAGGTTAGAACAAAGATTTTTAAAATGACCAATAGAGCAGAGCCTGAAAAATTTGATAGTTCAAAATATCATGAAGACTGTGTCAAGATTTTAGGGGAAAAACACTGGTTGTCTTTTCTAGAGAAATTTAATGGAAATAATGAAGAGGTTACGAAGCAATTTGCATTTTCCTTCAATGGAGAGAAAGCTTTAATAGGAAATTTCTCTTTTATAATTTCAGAGGATACAATAGCACAACCATTGGAAATCAGTCTAGAAGGGGAAAAGTATTTCAAAACCAAGCAATTTAGAGAAAAATCATGGACTCAGTTTATGTCTAGGTCAAGGGTTTCCTCTGTCAATTGGAAAAAGGGTGTTCCTAGAAGTTGGCTAATTCACCCATGGGATGAGATGGTATACATTATTCAAAAATTTGTTACATGTGAAGGACGTTACAGTATAGTATACCTATATCACATAACAATTCTGTTGCACTTAAAAGGTCAATGCACTATCAGTCTGCCCTATTTTCTCTTACAAAGTTTGACTAAAATGTCGAAGACCATTCAGAAACAAAAAGGTAATGAAGATAGGAGTTTGTATCATTTTGGTTTGATCAAAATTCTAATTGAATTTGAGTTGCAGAGGAGAGGAAAAACATGGAAAGAATTTTTAATTGACAATCAAATCAAAATTAGAGAAGATGAACAGGAAAAACAAGAAAGCACATAGTTTATGAATGATATTGATGAGGAAATCCCTAAGCTTAAGAATAAAAAGGAATTAGACACAAGATGATCAACCAGAGTCGAATGCAAATGCACCAATGGAAATTGAAAGCAGTGCTAATTCACAGCCAGAACAGGAAGCAGAAATGGAAACTGAGAGTAACAAGGGAGAAAGGAAAGAGCCAGCACCTACAAACAAGAAATGAAGAAGGTTAGAGAAACAGATTGAAGAGCTAAAAGAGGAATTGATGGAAGCAAAAATGTTAGAGAAGGTCATAAAGAAGGAAAACGTAATGTTGAGAGCTCAGAGCAAGAAGATTCAGCAGAAAAATGAGAAACTGAAGAAGAAAGTCAAAGAACTTAAGACTGATCAAACTGAAATATGCAAATGGGCAACAAAATGGCACACTCAGAAAAAAGTTCTCAAAGAAAAATATAAGAATATGAAACATGAGTCCCGAGTTCAGAAGAATGCCCAAGTTTAGAAGAATGTAGATGTATTGCTACAAGCAGCAGAGGCACAAGCAGAAACAAAATATAAAGGGAGCACATCAGGATTAACTTAAGACTGATCAAACTGAAATATGCAAATGGGCGACAAAATGGTACACTCAGAAAAAAGTTCTCAAAGAAAAATATAAGAATATGAAACATGAGTCCCGAGTTTAGAAGAATGCCCAAGTTCAGAAGAATGTAGATGTATTGCTACAAGCAGCAGAGGCACAAGCAGAAACAGAATATAAAGGGAGCACATCAGGATTAGCATGAGGACATGCTAAATCATTGAATTTGGGGGAGATGTTGGTACTATTTTATTGCTATTCTTTTCTTCTAAAAATCCATCATTTATCTACCATTTTCTTCCATAAACTCCTTATAGTCCATTGAAATTGATTAATGAAGCATTATAATTGTTATTTTACATAAATTTAATTTATGGATTTTTATGTTAAAAATTGGAAATTTTCAACAAAATTACGGGATGTAATGACTTCCTGTAATTGGTTTATGTTGTGACATGTGGCATGGTAGGAAAATCGAAACAGAAGATAAGAACGTGATCTAGGATGTACATACATGGTGGAAAATCTATTTAGCATCGAATTTGGAGCTCTTGAATACATGGTCAATGTTGGTCAAACCCAGCCTATTCAGCAGAAAAATTTGAAGTTATTATGAATGTACTTGATCTTTTGCTTAAGATTAGGGACCCTAAACTGATTTCAATTTGTTTTAGAAATCAGTTAGGATTAGGGAGAACGAAAATAACCTTTTTGGTTGTAAATTTTAATAAATAGGAGGATTTTGATTATTATTAAAAAAAAGAATTCTAGTGAAGACATTGAAAAGAGCAGACTTAAGACTGTAAGCGTATTCCAGAACTCTGTTTTTAATGCAATCTATTCTCAGAACTTAATCAAAGGCAGAATTTCATCAATTATGGTGTTTATGAGTTAACGTTCTTATCACTTTAATTTTTTCAAAGTGTGCCATCAAAGCGTGGAAGGGCCCTATGTGAGGATTGGTACACTTTCTTTTTTGTTTCATAGAATTTAGTATTCAGATCTGAATAGCGTTTTATTTCATTTCATTGCTTGTGAGTTTATCAATTTAATTAGAAGTTCTTGTGATTGTTATTTTATGATTCATAGTAGTAGCTTGAAAATTCAATTGCAAAATTATTGAATAAGTCCTTGTAAAAGGTTTAATTGAACATTAAATTTCAAAATATTTCTATGAACTCTGTTTTCATGAATTTTATTTTTAGTATGCTTAGTGTGTTATTTTAAAGAGTTTTTGTGAATTATATCCTTGTAAGAGGATTGAGAACTCAGACTAGTAACACTCTGTTTTTTTAGAACAGTTAATTAAATTAGATGATATAAGTGTTTAAATCGTGAAAGAAAACATATTTCAATATCTTGTAAAAGAGTGTTGTAGCCTGTCACAATAGACACTTATTTAGACAAATTAGATCCTTTTAGGTCTATAAAATTTAGACATGTGCCTCTAAGTTTACCTACCTTGGTTGACATTAAATTTAGTCTAATCTAGAACCCTGGATTGGTCTCTACAACAATAGCATGGGTCATTACCATGGTTATCTCAATACCATATATTTAATACAATGGGCTTATCACATTATTGCTAACTACTTGTGGTCCCTTACATGATGCAGGCTAACCACTTTATTTATTAACTATGACCCATCCCATTATTACATTATTACCTTGGGTACCTCCCTCTGTACCTCATATTTCCCCCCTAGGTATACTACATTCCACCCCCCTTAAACATGTTTCGTCCCCGAAACATAAGAAGAACACAAATAATAAGATCTACTCAAAAGAGTAGTTCACTGGTACCATGCATGTGCATCTAGTCATCCCAGAGATAGGTGATTACTCGATCTAGCCGGTGCCTCACTCACTTGAGATGGGAGTTGATCCTGGTGGTTCCTCTGTGTCAATGTGCTGTGGTTGGATCTTCGCATCGCTCTATCTATCGTGCAGAGGTTGTTGTCCTTGTGACTAATTTGTTGCCATCTTGTTGGTTGTTTTCTTGCTGGGTGATGTGGGTGGTGATATGCTGAAGTTTTGACCAATGGTGTATCTTTCTTTAATTCACCACCTAATGGAGCCTGATTGGTATCTGGTACCCGTTGTGGCGCCTGTAGTTGTTGCTTATATTCCATTATTACTTCAACCACGGATTCCTCATCTGATGTGTTAGTACGTGTGACATCTTCTGCTTTAGTCTCTTTGGACTCTACCTATTTATTGATGGAAATATCCTGTAATGTAATTTTCTTCTTTTTATACCAGAGCTTCAGGAATTTCTTCTGCACATTAATATTGATAGTACCAACAGATTCCATCCAAGGGTATCCCAAAACAATATCCACATTAGCCATATCTGAAGCATAAAAACTAGAATGAAATACATAATTATCCAAAGAAATCTTCAAATCTTTAAAACTTGCACTTGCTCATTATTAACATGTGTGTGCTTCATTTGTTTGGGTGGGACATGAAATCTTTTAGCCAAATGAAAATTAATAAAATTATACTTGCAACTAGGATTGATAGACACAATTATTCTCTCTTTCTGAATACATCCATGAATCTGTAATAAGGAGATACCATCAGAAAATAACCCCTTACATGTCTCATTCTCCTGTTTGCTAGCATGTGACAATTTGTCTAAAAGGACTTTTTCAAACTCTTCATCGGGAAGGCTTAAATGCTTCTGGTGGTCAGGTGATTTCCACCATATGGCAGCCTCACCTCTAAACTTAAACCATGCCAAAGGTCATCAAAATTGCCCAACTTCTGAATTTGCCCGTTTTATGAATTCTTCAATAGTAGGGCCGTCATCTTTCCCTATAAACCTAAAATCCTTGCTAGGTTTTTTGGTTTCCTTCTTTCCAGTATGAGATCATTTGTCCAAAAATAGTTTTTCAATTTCATCAGCACGACATAACTTCATAATCTCACCGTTAAGTGATTTCCACCATATAACAGCCTCATCTTTCAAATAATAGTCTATTTTATCCTTCCAACACCATGGCCTGTCACAATTCTGATCTTGTATAAATTATTCAATAGTTAGCCCATCAACTTTTCTTGTAAAAAACGTATTGCTAGATGCCATGAAGAGGATTTTGTAAAAAAAAAATTCACTTACTTGGCAAAAATTTACAATGGCTATTGTTCGGTCAATATTGCTCAGAATCTTTATTATGACCTATTTTCAGAAATGGAACGACCATTCTGCATCTTCCCATGTGATAAAAATTCCGATCTAGGCATTCTCGAGTTCAGATTTGCGATGCAACTCTCCCGCCATCACAAAAAATTTATGAAAAAGAGTTGATTTTAAATCAACGATATCTCCCTCATATGGACTCCGATTCGACCGATTTTTTTTTTGAAATTGGGAATTTTTTCAAGAGGATCTCAAAACTATAAATAGTTTCTCAAAATTCCCCATAAAAATGATAAAACATTAACTAGATATTTGTCATCCACAATTTTTCGTCACAAAATTTCTACAACACAATTGATTTTTAAATCAACGATATCTCTCTCATCCGGACTCCGATTCGGCCGATTGTTTTTTTGAAATTGATATTTTTTCACAAATAATCCAGATCTGCAATCTGTTTCTTCAAAATTTTCACCAGAAGTTACATATCGGATTTGCAAACTCGCCGCCCCAAAAAATTCCTGTAAAAATAAAAAAATATATCTCTCTGCTTTGCCCAAGAAAGTGCTCTGATACCACTTGTAATATATCTAAATTGAAAATATATGATAAAATAAATATACCTAGAAATAATAAAAGATAAATAGATAAACTTCTCTTTATTGATCAAAACCCTTAAGGTAGGGTAACACCATACAATCACTCCTTAAGGAAGGAGAACAAGCCACAAACCATATGCTTGTCCATACAATATTCCTTGACATCTCTCATTGGGGAGTCTCTAGCCTCTATATAAGATTCATACATACAATACCATAGGTCATTACCATGGTTCTCTCAATACCATATATCTAATACAGTGGGCTTATCACATTATTGCAAACTCAACACAAGACATGAAAAGCAGGCTTACCCCAAAACAATTGAGCTGAGTGCGTCGATGACTCGTAGATGCAATGTGGGATGTCAGAGCTACAAGTTTGATGTGAGGAATGAAATTTGTAGCATTCGGTTGATGAGTTTTCGACATAATCGAGGTTGTGATGCGCATGCCACAAATCTAGGAAAATCGACACTTGGCAGGAGGTTTCTGAAGTGATCCTTGCATGTAACCTCCAGCTACTAAAAATAGATCCCTGAATCAAGGGATGCCTTTGCATGCTGTCTAAGGGATGCTTTTTCATGCTGCCTAAGGAATGCCTTCGCATGCTACCTTGGGAGAAGCATTCCATGCAAGCAAATCATTTTTGCTTGGTCCTAGAGGGAACCGGTCAACCCACTACACATGCAACACTCTGCGCAGCTGAGGGGAAAAAATGTGCATTTCTGGGAGGGAGCTGGGCTGGCTACCTAGAGGGATTGAGCAATTTCTAGGCAGAGTAGCTGACTGTTGCCTAGAATTGCGTATTTTTTGTGCTAAGTAGCCCTGCTAGGAAGAATTGCACATTTTTCTCAGTGAATAGTGACAGCCAGATTTGCGCAATTCTGGAGCCTAGCAGGCTGCGAGACAGAATTGTGCAATTTTTGGAGGGAAGGCTGGTTTCCCTCTAGAATTGTGCAATTTCTCGAGGGAGCTGCTCAACCTACAGTTGGACCAAGTTCGATGAAACAACTTGTGAGGGGGATGCAACAAGCTTTGATGGACAGGTTGTCATTCTACTATAAAATCATTGAAGCTTGTGTACTTGACAAGGTAAGACATGCTGCTAGGTTGGTAGGGAGGCTCTAAAACGAAGTTAAGGAAAAATTTTGGAGGGTGGTTGTAGCCGCTACAACACCTAGTGATAGCATTCCATTGGTGGACAAATCATTCTTCCATCCAAGATTAGGGTTGGCCTTGGCCTAGGCTCAACCTAGCTCGAGAAGTAAAAAAAAAAAAAAACACTTGTCACATGGTAAAATTACCAAAAGATAAAAATGTTTTAAAAAATCCAAATAACATTATTGGTGTGTATTCCACATTAGGAAATAAAGTAATTGATTGTGTGCTAAAAAAATAAACCCATTTATCGAGAGTACACTCCAAAAGATTGAACTCATATTGTTAAAGGAAAAACAAAGTATTATGTTGCAAAAGAAAACTGTCCTTTTCTACATTTCTTCTAAATATCATGTTCAAAAAATAAAGAAGACATTTTGTAGAAAGCATAACAAAATTTCCACTAAAACGACTATCATACATAGATGAGAATGCATATGTGCTACAAAAATCTTTCACGAAAAATGAAAAGAAAGATTACTTGAAGTAATAAAGCTGACACACTTTGTAGTATAAGATATGGATAATAGCCACCTATTTATACAAAATACAAGCGTGCTACAATATGGGAGATGCAAATGTTAAGATGATAATATAACTAGAAATTGTATTGAGAGGTGAACATCAATAGGAGTTGGGGAATATGGACGACAATAAAGAAGTGAAATATATTGACAATGAAATACAATCGAAATTTGAGTTTCTATATTTGCTAAAGAATGTAGCAGGAGGTTAAATTTAAGAAGAAAGTTAGACTAACATAAATGTCCCAGAACAATGGAAATCCTAGCAACCACAAGGTACATGCTAGAGGAGTTTAATTTATTTGGGTTTTTTTAAAAATGGAATGAAATAAATTCTAGGAAAAAAAACACGTATTAAAACAACCACACCTTCTAGCTAGGTATTCCTTCTTAAGGGTTTCTTAGGAAAATTGTGTCTATTGTGGATGGTGTGTGTATTTTTTTCTTTCTATTTTCTATTTCTCACAATTAATTAAGCAGAAAACCAACTAACTAAAAAATCTGGAATAAAAAAAATAACAATAAATATTTGGTGATGTTATTTATTATTTATTTATATTATTATTATTATTTTTTGACAAACAATTCTAATGGAATATCTACACCAATTTATGGATCATATTCATTATTATTCATGCAAAGGCTCAAACAAAAAGGTTGAGTTTGTAACTTTCTAGACCTTTCTTCATTTTGCAAGCAAGTAGGGAGTATCCAGATTAGAGGCCATGGGTGACTCTAAATTTGTGATAGATTGAACATGAAAAAATGTTGTGTTGGATAATGTATGACTTCCCCCCCTTCTTTAGGAAATTCAAAATAGTCTTATATCGTTTTCAATGGTACTCTTTCAAGCATAACAACAAAGGTTGAATCAAAAGGTAGATGAATTATTATATGAAGTTTTGGAATTATGGCATAGACTTTTTGGTTTCTATGGGTATTGGGATAGCTTGACTATTTATTCATGCAGAGTGAAGGATTGTCAATGCATTTTACAAGAGATAACTTTAGGGAATAACCATGCTATGCAAAGTTTTGAGAAACATGACATCATGTTGAATGTATCTACCTATAGTTAATTATGTTTGAATTAAAGATTATTTTCTTTTATAAATTTTTAACAATGGGCAAGGGATTGACTCCCTTGCTTCCACAGAGTGAGGGGTTAACTCCGTCATGAAACATTTAATAAAATAAACATTTTTTGGTTTTTCCATTCATTATCCAATCCCTTAATTCATTACGTTGGAAATATGACAGAAGAATATTGGAGCTTTATAAAATCATGACCATCCAAACATTTTTTCAATTTTAAATAGTCAAAATTGTTGCAACTAAATTCACATATAGGCCATCCTATCAATGTAATTATATGAATTTGTTTTCCAAAAGCTTTATATATCTTTTTTGTTTTTAGAATAAACTAGTCAATCCTTCTCCTTTATAGATTTTGAAATAAATAATGTTTTTCTCGTTATATTTTAACAAATAATACTCTTTATTTGAATATTTAGTTATATTAAATTTAACTATCTATCATGTATTTTCTAATTTTCACTCACTTTTTTCACAATAAGTAACTTTCCATATAATACTGGTTAAAATAAAAAATAAATAAATTATATTTTAGATAAAAAAAAAAATTAGAAAATTTTAAAAATAGTTGAAATTTAAAACACTATATTAATAAAATTTGAATATACAAATGAAAATTCTCTTAACTGGTCTCACCGCTAAAAATAAAATTAGATATATAAATACAGTATCTTAAATTCTATAAGAAAAAACTAGAAGCCTATGACTCTATGCATGGCGTTGTTCTACCCGGTGGTTTCAGAGATTGCGGCGCCTTCTGGCATAATGTTACGCGGATTCAAAGAATGTCTACACATGGACATGAATAACACGAGACAAGCCATTTGTCTATGCATTCCAAATGGAAACCATAATTACACGTTGGCAGAACTCTTACCTTTTCTCCTTCTTAAAGTTCGGCCAAGTACACGAAGCCGTGACCTCCATTCCACTTTTCAGCCACGTGTCAGTTTTTTTAGGTATGAACATTTCTGGTCAGCAAGTACACGAAGCCGAGACCTCCATTCCACTTTTTCCACTCAACTTGTTTCATATTGTCAGATTTCGATTTGATTGAATGATGAAAATGAAAGATTCAGATTCAGATTCACTAGAGTGAATAGTATTTGCTAATCCCAAGTCGGCAAAGAAAATGCTTTCTTCGTATATAAGTGGAGTTTGTGTTTAGTGTTATTTTTTAAAAAATTTTCTGTGGGTTTTTTTGGTAGCAATTTATTGAAATCACAAGTTTGATGGGTAATCCCTGCGCAATCAAAGTGTTTTAGGGGTTTTTCAGGGTGCTGAATCCAAATATGTACTAGTGTAAATAACACAAATCAAGATTTAACCTCAAATTTTTCGGCCGGATTTTGGCACTAGAAAGTCCAAAAAATCGCACTAAAAACAACTCCAATATAAATTATGATCTCTGATAATTTATGAGAAATCTTGATAATGATGTTTTATAACATGATGAGTTGTAAATGGATAAAGATATTTCTCATCATCTATATCAAATTGTAAATATTTTTTCAAAGGGAAAAATAGTTTAAAAAAAAAAACAAAAAAGAAACACTTTTTATTTTGGAAAAAAAAACACCTATTTAAAAAAAAGGGAAACAAAAATACTTTTTTAAGGGGAGAGGAAAACAAAATTTTAAAATATAAAATTAAAATATAATAATAATAATAATAAAATATCCCCAAAACAAGTCTTTGAGGGCCCTGAAAATGAAGTATTATGTGCGAGGAGGTTCGAGGTTCAAATCTCTAGATTCACTTGTCTGTGTGGAAGGGAGGTTCGAGGTTCAAATCTCCAGATTCACTTGTCTATGTGGAAGGGACATATGTAAGCACTTAGAAATTATAATGATAATAATTGGAATCAACCCAATATCATGCTAGTATGAGACTAATCCAATTGTCAGTGCCTCTAAATAAAAAAATTAAAAAAAAAAACGAAATTAGAAGTTACCATAATTAAAAAATTTTCATTAATAAATAAATTAATATATTAAAAAATATAAAAAAATATTAAAAAATAAAATGTAAAAAAGAAATTAAAGGCTAAAATTTATTTATAAAATATGCTTACTATATAAAATATTAAAATAAAAAATATAAATAATAAAAAGAAATTAAAAGATAAAATTATTTAAAAAAATATGCATGCTATATAAAATTTAAAAATAACAATATAAAAAAGAAATTAAAAGATAGAATTTATTTTAAAAATATACATTGCTATATAAAATATTAAAAAATTAAATATAAATATAAAAAAAAATTAAAAAATAAAATTTATTTAAATAAATATACTTGGCTATATATATATATATATTTGTTTTTTTATTTTTATTATTATTAAAAGGGTTTTGTTTGAGAAGTTTAAATTTTATTAAAAAAATGTTTTCTTAAGCATGTAATTTATTATTTATTTTTAATTAAATGTTTATTTTTATTAAAAAATCAACATTATATTATCTTTAAAAAAGGTTCATTTTTAATGATATTATTTACACTAGTGATGATTTTCTAGATTATAGTTGAAAATGTTGTAATTTTAATGCTCCATTGAAAAGGGGTTGCAATACATTTCAATTTGATGGTTGAATTTTAAATTTTGGTTGTAATGGTATACATGATCTTAGGCTAAGATTTCAAATGAGCTATGATTGTCATCTTAAAAAGAAAAAAGTCTGGGTAGAGCCATTCTCTAATTTACTTGTTTATTATTAAGGTTTTCCATAGTCATGATATTTGGCTTTTAATGCATATTGAAAAATGTTATAATTTTAACCCTTAAAAAGGGGTGCCACCTGTGGCATTGTTTTTCAAAATTGGGGGTTTTTCATGTTTTTTATGCAAAAATGTGGGTTGTCAAGGCCATAGTTCTCATTTTAAGGTCATAATTCTTGATAAGTTTGTAACTTTCTTATGCATTGATTAGCCATGTCCACCACTAATGAGTGGTAGGCCAAACTAACCCCTGCCACACTACAACCGTAAAACCCCAAACTAGCACAAAAAAGTCAATCACACAATTAAGTAATCCTCTAGAGATGTTATCATTCCACTTATCCCTGAAAACACCTACCTCTTTATGCAATCTACTCGACTTGCACCTACAAAGATTATAGGAAGGCAAGTTTAGGAAATAAGAGAGGGATGTAGACACCTATCCTTTGACCCACTTTTCCATCTTCTAATTGGATATTTAGGGATAGTTGATTACTACATTCAAATATAACTTTGAGTTGTGTTTCAAAACAAATAATTATGCAAGGCTTCCATGTTAGAGAATGAAAAGATCAATCGCTAGAGTTGAAGTTGTTGAATAAAGGGCATATACATTCTAACGCACCACCTTATGGAGCAATTGTTATATTGTTATAAATGAAAATGACACATCAATAATACACATGGATTATCAACTTCGAAACTAAATTATGATTAAAAAGTATCCATTGTCATGCATCGTTGACCCATTAAATTAACTACATGGAGAAAAATTCTTCATTAAGATCAATCATTAGATTCTTATCAAGCTAGAGGATATGTGTAAGACAACCTTCCATGTGTTTCAAGGAGTGTTTGCATAGTTGATGATGTCATTCAATCTTACTGATGCCCCTGTGATGTTCGCGAGAATGATGAATGAAGTGCTAAGATTATATATTTACTCATAATGATAATGTATATAAATTACACACTCATCTTCAACATGAACTAACTTGCACCATTTGAACAGAGTATTTGTAGTATTTCATAAAAATAGTTTATTGGGTAGTAAAAAGCAGTTTCATCATTTGGGTAGTACGAACTAATTTATCTTGAATTGTACATGAAATGAGATGGAATAAGAATTGATCTACTGAATATTTTAGGTGCCATCAACTAGCTTCGACCTTCATGTCTTATAAAGTTTCATGGGAATCGACAAATTACATACAAAAGTTCAGGCACCTAATTAACATGCTAAACTTTGATCGAATCTAGATTAATTGAAAAGTCATATAGTAATAAGTATTTGAAGAGATCAAGTGCAATCTAATGATTGTTTGTTCCTACCCTTGTATTACATGAAATTCAACAAGAATTTGAGAGTGAAGAAGATGCTTTCGAACATGTAATGGGTATAATTATTAGGCATTACAAAAGACATATCACAAACTACTCCAAGGCTTTTTCAAGCACTATAATGAATCACTCATAGGTCGCTATAATGAATCACACAACCTATGATTGTGATATGCACATGTTGGCATAAGATGTCAAGCATTTGTGACATTATTTTTTAAGAAAAAATAGGCACATATAATGTCAATAAGCCTCTCTAATTTATTTCGACATAAAGCAAGATTGAGAATGTATGATGGATTGAATGGATCACCCATTTGTATAAGTTTTAATAACTTGGAAAATTACTAAAAGGGAACCACAAATAATTTGTGGACTTCCTTTCACGACCTCCAATAGTTGGATTGACGACATCTACAAAGTTTCAATAGTATGGACACTTTCAGAACTAGCTTTTGTATGGCTTTTATGCTTCACAAAGATTATGCAGTCCTATCCAACTGTACTATGGCCTTACCAAATGAAAAGTTCCATAGCTACTTTGTAAAGGATGGGACTCTAGATAGACATAGAAGCATTTGCATTCACTAAAGATATATCATAATTCCATTATACTGTTCCAAATAATCAAAACATTTTGGAGTGGAGAAGATATATGCTATTTGAAGGGGCATTTATACTAATTGATAATGGTTTAGATAGAGGGAAAAGTTCATATGCAATTGAATCCTTGTATGTACTAATTTTCCTCTCGATTAGACCACATGGATCAATGTCAATATACTTCCTTAAATGTTTATTGACAACTAATAAAGGCAATGGTTATCAAGTCTTCAATAAAATGGCCATCATGATACTTTTTGCAAAAATATATTTTTAGTGCAACTGTCCTACTTTTGATTTATTGGAGTCTAGGTGCACTTTCATCTACCATTATCAATCATCTATTATTGTACTAATAGATTTCATAGATACTTTTCACAAGCATTATGGTGACCAATGGATATGAAGCTAAAGATGGAGTAAAATTGCACTATAGTATACTAATTTCACATTTTATTCATAATAATCCTAATTATGGATTCAAATATTCCATATGTTTAACATTGTTACAACCATGTAATTCATAATGTGGTTAATATTGTTCCTTTTTAAGTGTGATTTAGAGTCTGTTGAAAGGTCCATTAATGATTCTAGTCCGTATATTCAAGGAACTAATGATGAAAGAATCAAATATAGGTGGGAAATTCATTAGATTCATCAACCACATATAGAAGATCAATAATTAAGTTTGAGAATCTTAGAGGAATGGCCATTAGAAGCACAAGGACATGCATTATTAATATCATGTATATCATCAAATTCATGACAATGACAAAGTCTAGTTTTTATCCATGAAATATCCTTTCAAATAAAATAACCAAAATGTTAAAATACTTTATAAAATGCCCCTACACCATCAGCAATGTAGAATGCAAAGATTATGTTCAAGTTGGATTTGATAGCCTATACGGAAATTCAACTAATGTTCATTGTAGATTACTAAAAAATTCTATAAGCGATCAATGTTAGGCAAGGGATGCAAAAGAATGTATTGTGTTGATACCTAACACGTTTTTCATTGAAATTGATGAAAAATTGGAAGAAGATATAGTTCTACATTGCAATGATAAGGAAACATACATAAAACCCTATAATTTTATTAGATTTGGCTAAAATTATATTAACCCTAGGTTGACCAGTGGTAAACTTTAGAGAATACCAAAACAAAGTTTACTTGATTGGAAGAATAGTTGTCATGGACCTAAAGCTAGTAAGTGAGGAGTTTGACTTCCAAGGAAGCCATAGACTAATTGAGCCTATAATTGCTGGAGTTATACTAAAATTAGATTTAAGATAGAATTATATGTGTGGGCACATATATTTGGTTGATACATCAAAGGTGCATAATTACATAGCAACATTAATGTAGATCCAAAATTGTAGTGGTCAACCTTTGACATGGATCAGAGTGACCATTAATATTTTGTTGCGAAATTTCTAAAATATTTTTTTGTGTAGTATTGTGATTGAAATTTGTTTGCATAGGTAGAAATTTTGGTTATGCTAATATTTTTCATGCAACCCTTGTGCATTCACTTTGTCCAAACACAACTAAATAGTGTGGCATGTTGTTGTGTTTGGAAAAATTAACAACACATGCACAAAACACCAACAATCATAATGGATTGTCTCACTGATGTTTCTATTCCTCTTCCTTCAATTGTGAATTATTTAATATAGAGGAAAAATACCATGAAATGAAGTGTTTTGTAATCCTTTGACTAGATTATAAATACCCTATCTTAACATTTTTTTTGTAAGCTTGGCATGATCTCTTTCATTAATTTGCTTCAAAAAGGCGGGTTACAAACAAAATTCAAATCGTTAGGTGGCCTCAACCTACCCAGGGTGAAATTGGGTATGTTGGCCACCTAACTGCATTATGCCATCCAAAAATAGAAAAGTTTAAGACTTTCAAGAAGAGCTATGTATGTTTGAGTATCATGTGGTCTTCTATATACTAAATAACTAAGATAAAAAAACTATAAACTGTAAATACTGCATATGAAAAAATGAAAGTCAAAATTGAGCTAACCATGCTACTAATATTCAGAAGAATCCACCAGGGTTGGATCCTTTGTGCTTGATCTAGGAAGTTTAGATTGAGGGATTCGCAGAATATGCCACTCAATGTGACAGAGGCATCCATTATGTTGTTGGAGTTGAAACTGAATCAACTGGAATTCCTTTTTATATCAACAAATCCATAATCTATCTTGGAGGATTCAATTGGAGGAATATGCAAGGCTTTGGCTACAATGTTCTTCATTAACCAATAAAGATAGGTTTTTTTCTTATATTGGGAGGACCTTCCTCTGGAGTGGCCCAGGCGGGGCTCCAAATCCTACCAATCACCCAAATCCACATTTTTTTTTGCTGCCTAATGGTTCAATTCAACTTCCGAACTCGAGATAAAATGACATACCTAGAAGATAGATTACTTACTTGGATCCCACCCGCTTCTACTACTGTGCAACCTATCAAAGAACCTGAATCTTCCTGTCTCCCCTCTGACTCCCTGACTATTCCCCAACTCTCATGTTTTGACATGCATAAACTTTCCTCCAAGAGCCCTAAGTCTCTTCCTTGTATCCATCCCTCCCCTGAGCCTCGCCTCTTCTTACCTGACAGTCCAGTGAGATGAATATATTTCTCTATATTATGCTTTGTGACTTCCAATCCCCACACTGATAGAATGTCTCCAGGTTTGGGATCCAGATGAACAGAGTCTCGTTGGTTGACCATTGTTTCTCCCCCTGTTTGCAATTTGGAGTCTCCCTAGAAAACGATAAGTGTTTTCTCCTTCTGCGGGTGTATGCAGTAACTTACTATTGGCAGCACAATGAAAATCAAACAGTAAATTAAAACCAACTTCCATCTTCCTTGCTCCCTATACCCCCATTTACCTTCATCATCATTCCTGATGCAGCCAAACTTGGTGACAACTACCCGCTAGCTACCTGCTGTGCACTAAAAACTACCTCCATGCGTCACCATCTGCATTGCGTATGACCTCCCCTCTGTTGTCATTCCCGTGCATCGATACTAATCCTTGAGCCATTGTTAGGGTTTTGAAGCTCCTTCCTTGAAAACTGATCACATTATCCTAAGCCAAAAAAAAAAAAAAAACAACAAAAACAACATTGTTATTAGAAAGAATGCAACAATTAATAGAAATCAAGCAAGGAATGATTATAAGTTAATAATTTTTTTATTGTTAAAGATAAGTATGATAATGAAAGGAAAGAAAATATTAATTATGGAAAATATCTATATATATATATATATTATATATATATATATATAATATATATATTATATATATATTATATATGTATGATATATTTATTTATGACACTTGGTGATTAGAGGTGGTTATTTATTTATTTATTTATTTTTAATTTTTAAATTCTTACAAATTGATTTTAAACTAGATAAAATTAATCATCCACCAATCGAAAATTTAGAAATTCAAATTTTAAAAATTCAAAAATAAAGTTTGAATTTCTTAAAACAAATAAATTTAATATTTAATTTCACCAAAACTTTAATAAAATTTGGAAAGAAATTTTAAAAATGTGCAAATTAATTAAGAGTTAATCTTGAGGTTGTGGTCAACGACTATGTCTCCACAAGTCCCGAGGTCTAATCCCAAGCGGGACTATATATGCATGAGACCTACTCTAGCTGCAATTTCTTCAATTGAAAAAATAAACAAATTAAGAATCAAAGCATTTTGACCCAAACTGATTACAATATACTTTGTATTAGGTGAATATAATAAGTTAATGGAATTGTATATATTAACAATAAAGATATTTGAGGTTTATATATTATAAGTAGCAATTTCAATAATTTAAAACTATAGTTTTAACAAAAAAATCAATTTTTGATAGTAAAAAAAATCATCATTACAAAATATTTAACCTTTTTCAATTAAGAAAAATTATTGTGCATTTAAAACTGCAATGTGCTTTACAGTCAAGTATGGTGAAGATGTTGTCCCATTATGTAATGTTAAATTGAAATTAAAAAACAAAGTATTAAATAAATAAATAAACCAATGTAGATCCATTTTAATTAGAGATGTCCATTTTAACTTGAGATCTATCAAGTGCCGAGAGGGATCAAATCTCTCTAGGTGCAAATAAGTATGGTGAAGATGTTGTCCCATTATGTAATGTTAAATTGAAATTAAAAAACAAAGTAATAAATAAACTAATGTAGATCCATTTTAACTCGAGATCTATCAAATGCGGAGAGGCATCAAATTTCTCTAGGTGCAAATAAGTATGGTGAAGATGTTGTCCCATTATGTAATGTTAAATTGAAATTAAAAAATAAAGTAATAAATAAATAAATAAACCAACCTAGATCCATTTTAACTTCAAATCTATCAAGCCCCTAGATGCATCAAATCTCTTTAGGTGCAAAATCTTTTTTTTAAATACAAAACTTAAAAAAAGACTTGCACGTTGAGAAATTTGATCCCTCTCCATCCTTAATAAATCCATAATTAAAATAGATCTAATCTCTTTCTCTTTTTTTTTTCAATAATACACTAGTTATATATTATACATATAATCAAATCATCTAAAAAAAACTTTTAAATACTTAAATAATAAATAAATTTCAATCACTCATCGCAAATAAATTTCAATCACGCATCACAAATGTATACAATTAATCCTCATTATAAATTTTAGAAAAAAATAAAATATCAATTTACATAAAAGATATTTATTTACTTAAATATAAATGTGCACGCATCACCAATTAAAAAATAAAAATTAACATGGGAAACATCACAAATGGAATCTCATAAATATAAATATGAGAGTTCAATTTTTTTTGAATTAATAACACATTTTTCGAAAATAATAAATATTAATAACACATTTTTCGAAAATAATAAATTAATATAACAAGTTAAAAAAAATATAACAATTTTCTTAATCTCTTAACTAAATAATAATATTTTAATCAAATAATTTGTAAATTTTCGAATTAGAAATGTTTAATATTTTTAATTTTTCAAAATTTTTGATAATACTTTTATTTTTAAATGTTAAGTAATGTCAACAAACTATTCCACTCAAATAAATAAATTCTTTTCACAATTAAGATAAAAATTGTTACCAAAAATTCTCGTGACGATTAATAAAATAACTGAATCACTAGACCTAAAAAAGGAACGACACTTTGGACTTCAAATTAACGCTAGTAGGGTAAATGATTCATGGCATTAAATGCAGGACAAATCATGTTTTAACGCGACTACATTTGATGCAAGGAGGATTTTCCGACAATCATGTCCCCACAATATGCGGGTTATTTCATTCTTTGCTAGTAGAGACTATATTCTATTAAATATTGGGTGAAGAATAACTCATTTAACCTGGAATCCTAAAACGCTAGTAATTAAAATGTTTTGACATTATAATTCAGGGGTTTTAGTTTTTATTTTATTTTAATTTTAGTTTTATATTAATGTAATTTGACTCACTTAAAATGTTTAAGAGACGAGATATTACAATATGCTTTTTATATTGAGAGTGTATCTAGTTAAATAAATATATATGTGCCATTGCAACATCTAAAATTAAAATTAATTAATATATATATTAAATTTTATATAGTTCGAGTAAGTTTAATGATTAAGAAGATGTGTTTCCTTTGGAGAGGTCACAAATTTAAATCTAGAAGGGTAGAGTATATATATTTTTATAGACTTTAGCAATTAAATTGTTGTGTGGAGGTAAGTCTATTTTCTCACAAATAAGTATTTCATACACCAATGAATCCCTTGTCGGAGAAACAATAGAGTCTCATACATCAACTTGGTATCTGCTTGACCCCTTCTCTTATAAACAAGAGTGTTTCATAAACCAATTTGGTAATGTCTAGCTTAACCCCTTCTCTTATAAAGAAGAATGTTTCACAGACCAATTTGGTGTCTAACTAAAATTATTATTATTATAAAAATAAATAATTAAAAAAATAAACATAAAAATTTGATAAAGAAAATTAATACATAACACAAAATTAAACTGTATGAGTTAATTTAATTGATAAATTCTCATTATTAAAACACTTTTGCTATTAAAAAATCATAGTTTCAATTTTTTTAGTGTCAATTTTTTCAACACTAATTATTGAAGTTAAATTGTTTGATTGAACCGATGAAAATAAAATTAAAAAAATTCCATCCTTTAGTACTTAATAAATAAGAAAAATAACTATAATAAATTCAATTGGAATATAAACGTAAATCATAATTATAAAATAAATAACTCATACGTTTAATTAAGAAATACGTTAGTTAGAGACACGAGTGAATTCGAAGACAATGAGAATTCAACGGCTAAACAATTGTGTTCGCAGAAACAATATTGGGCTCACAAAGAAAGTTCCAATTTGATATTTTAATAATATAAATTTTCATTATAACATGACCCTATTATTATCATTGAGAAATTTATATACTTTAATATTTCAAATTATTAATTAGAAGGAGACGTTTAACTGCTGGTTTAGTTGAGTAAAAGAAGGTGAAAGTCAATAATTACTTTGACATCGGTAATCTTCATTAATTTTGTCTTTATGTACATTTCGTATAAGTGAAGCAATGATTAATATAAAGGACACAACCTCATCATTACCTCAAGTCAACAACGTTATCACAAGTATATAGGACGGTTGGCCATGGTCATACACAATTACGAATATTTGGTGTGTGCACACATATCTCTTTTACATATACACATGCCATTGTGACTCCCTCCATGTTATATTTAATTTAATATTTTTTTGGCAATTTTTTATTAATTGACAAATAAGAGTTTATATCATGGATTATAAAAACTCATGGATTATAATTATTTGGATTATATTTTATAGGAGACTAGATTATAGTTAATAATAAATTTTTCTTGAAAAGAAAATAGATAATTAAAAGTAAATATAAATAAATTTTTTTTTTTATTATTAATTAAAAGTAAATATAAACAAAAAAAATTATTTTTATCTAAAAAGTGATTATCTAATTATTTTTCACTAATTTTATTGAAATATCTCAAAAATGATTATCTAATTATTTTTCACTAACCTTATCCAAATACACCATGTAGTATGAGTTATACACATTAAAACTCATTTTTTATTTTCTTAAATTACTTCCATTTAATTTACCACATGGAAATAACACAGAGAGTTATTTAATTAATTTCATATTATTTTTATATATTCACCCATTTTGTTTAAATACTTATTTTTATTTTCACCCACTTTTACTGTTTCTATAGGAATAAATAAATAAATAAATATTCATTTATTATTCCCTAATCATTTCATTTTTCTTCTTGGCAATATTTATTAAATCATTATTTAATAGTTGCTTCTAACTCAATTTGACTATATCATGTAGAAATAATTAATAAACCATTTTCATTTATTAATTATTTCACTCATTTTCCTTAATTAACTCAGTTAATCATTACTTTTTGAGTTAGTTAACTGAATAAATATTTTCGTGTTTACATGTCCATTATTCACCCCACTACAGGGGGAGGGTAGCACAAGATTTGAACCCAAGACTTCTAGTTCGGTGAGACTTCATTTCTACGACCACTGCCACTTGAGGAAGTCTTGGTTCAAATCTTGTGCTACCCTCCCCCGTAGCGGGGTGAATAATGGACATGTAAATATGAAAATCGGAGAGTCCTATCAAGCTTAAAAAAAAACGAATAAAGATTATTGACCATTTCTCTTATCTTTTCCTCCCCAAAAGTAATAAAATACTCATAACGAACCAAATATTTTATTATTTGACTATATCTAATTTGTTCTAGCATTTTATTATAAATAGAGAGGCTTTTTCTTCACCATTTATAGATGATCACAATCATCATTGTCATTTTGATCTTATAGCATTCAAACTCTCCATTTGAGTTTTCCCACTTTTCATTAATGTTCCATTGTCCACTTGCTCATAGAACAGAGATAGAGATAACACTTTGCAACATATGGGACACTAAAGAACCCTCCCATGGAGGAGGAATGTATTTGACCTAATTTAGATGTATTCCTCTCCTTAGGTGTGTTATTTATCATTTTTATCAATAATAAAAACGTCAAAGGGTCCATTGCCCACTTGCTCATAGAACAAAGATAAAGATAACACTTTGTAGCATATGGGACACTAAAGAACCCTCCCATGGAGGAGGAATGTATTTGACCCAATTTAGATGTATTCTTCTCCTTAGGTGTGTTATTTATCATTTTTATCAATAATAAAAACGTCAAAGGGTGCTTAGCTCGAGCGGTAGGGATGGTGATTTTCCATCCCATTGACACTGGTTCAAGTCCTCGGCGACGTAGCTTGTCATAGTAAGGCTGGAACGATAGGCGTCATGTTGGAGTTTGGGATCTCGACTCCAGTTCAGGTGGTCTTCGAACGTTTCAGCCCTAGGATGAACTATGAGTTTTTGATATATGTGGCTTGTAGGTTATTGCATATATTTGGGGAGGTTGCTAGTTCCCCATAAAAAATTTACTATTAAAAATAATAATAAAATAAAAACATTTTCTTTCCATTGGGTTTCATCACTGCTATATTTAATATCAATTTTTAGTTTTTTCTTCTTCTTTATTACATGGATTTCCATTAATAGTTTATTGTGCAGATTTGAAGACTTTTGTTAGATATGGTAGGCTTTTTGGAGTTTATGATCTACTTTTGTGTTGCTAAGCTACTTTAGTCACGAGTAGTAAAGGTTGGATTTTTTGCACGCTTGCTTAGATTTCTACTATTAACATGTTGCTAGGGGAATGCCTAGGTGATGCTCGATCCTATCCATCCACTGATCTAAATCTTAGAAGTTCCTATGTAAATGATCCAGAGATTGGAGAATATTTAGGTGGGATTCATGATGATCCAAAATAGTCCTCCACAATAGAAACTTCATTTACCAATATAGGTCCACCCTCTACATGTATTGGTTGAACCTTCCCCTTGTATAACCTATATTAGGGATCCAATTTTCCCATTCAATCAAGACCTTAGTATCTAAGAGGGAGGTCCTTTGAGAAGAGGCCTTCTCCTCCACTCAGTTAAGTTCGTGTTATATGTGGCCTGGAGTTAGCTCTTGGTAATGAGAAGTAAACCCCTCGATATGATGGTGCATCCATGTGTGTTTAAAGTGGGCCCTCTCCCCGTAATAGGTTGCCCCCAATCAAATTCAAGCCTTTTGCCTCTGCATGATTGACCAATTGAATGAAATCCCCAATTTGGACCATGATTCCACGAGTCTAAGTAGACCATGGAAGAAAGGAAAATGTCTTGGTCTGCATAGAATTAGGACTAGTATAAGAAAGGAGTGGGGCCCTACCCATGAAGTTTACCACAACCAACCATAAGGGAGTAATAAACACAACCTCCTCTCACCACTCATCTGTCCCACTCCAACCCACAGATCCAAAGAGGAACCTATCCCTGCTAGGAAGCCAACCAATAACTAAATAATGGTGTACTAGGAACATGATACCTCTATTGAATTAAAAAACACACTGCTCAAGGCAATACCGCAGTCCCCCAATCTCCAAAAAATGAACTGCCACCTAGCAACAAACAAATATATATTTAATTTAATATCATTTTTATAAAATTATTATGTTTAAAATCAATATTTGAAAAATAAGATGTGTTTAAATAATTCTAGGGGAAAAATATATCATTTAAAATTTTTATATATATATATATATATATATATATAATATGTATGTATATATATATATGTATATATATCAAGCTAAATTTAAATAGGAAGTATCATTTGATTTTACGCATGGAATGGGATTAAGGTTGATTGTTTTTTGCCTTAAATTATGGTGAATTAGTGACATGTTGAAACAATTTGGATGAGGTCCACAATCAAATCTTCCTAAAAAGTATATGGTTTCAATGGAGGCAACATTTGTGATAATCACAAGGAAAATTGAATTTCTTGTGGATATTATTTATGTTGATGTTCCCTTTGGGTCTTAAAGTAAAATTTAAAATTACTTCTAACTATTTAAGAGTTCGACTTCATCAAAAGTAAGCAAGTAGGTTAATGACCTAAGACTTAGAGGCATTTTGCAAAAATGACATCTACCCCCTTACAAACCACCAATGGTTCATTTAAGGTGGTGTGGGTTTCATTGAATAATAATGACGAGTCAACTTGCATTCATAGATGATAACTAATGTTAATTATTCACAGTGCCACTTGACAATTAAGCTATGATCAATTTTACCACATTAAAGAAAGAAAAAAATAAAAAAATACACAATATAAAATTGGAGTTAAATCGATTTCATAAAAATCACAAGAAAATAATCTCTTTTAACATTGGTAAAAAAATAAGTGCTAAGAAATGCAAAATATAAAATTATAATTAAATAAGGTCAAATTATAATAATATGATATTTCTTAACATAGGTAAAAATATGGATGAGTCTAAGCATTTTACGTTTTTGATTTTTTTGGACAACCACATCAGAATTTGGCAAGGCAATTGTGGGTGAAATCACTATTTTATATTGCTTAAATCACATTTTTGAATGCATAATTCAATTAAATTACCAACATACCAAATACCTCTAGGGCACTCAAATAATGCAATCTCAACAATTAAAATTTGCAATTGTAGAATTTCCAACCAAAATTTAGCTAAAACTTATGAAAGCATGACAAAAAAAGATGAAAAACATATAATGTTTAAACTAGCTTAAAAAAATAAATGACTTGTCATGAAAAATCAATATTAAGAATAGTATATCGGGGAGGTAGGAGTGGGTAGGAATTTGTAGAACCCACAGAACAAAGGTACTTGACTTCTCATGGGGATTAGGACGTGCATCCAACAATTAAGTAGAGTATCTACCTCTATTTATGGGGCTTCGCTTGAAAAGAAATAGGTGGATCACAAAGTTGGTCGTTCTCAGAGACTTAGAAATCATAATCAAGGAAATGCAAGAATAAAAAGCAAGAAACAAAACTAAGGATTTGGCTAGTAGTTATGCTAGAATCCAACAAGAACTTGATAAATTTGATTAGGTTCTCTTTATCCACATCCTAAGAAAACAAAATGGTCGTGCACACATTCTGGCAAAAGAAGCAACAAATCACACTTAAGGAAAATTTTCCACTTCATATGGGAACTATGAGTTCCAAATTCCATAAGATCTTAAAAATTTCTATATGTATTTATCTTCTCACCACTCTTCTGAATCATTAAAACTCAAAAACAACATTGGCACATTTTTCATTTACATTATCTACCCATCACCTAGTTGTTGCATGCTTAGTACCTCCCTCTGTATCAGGTCCAAATCTTCATATATGCCCTCTCGATCCACCATGATTAATATGGGTGGGATGAATATGATGAATGGGGTAAGAATAATTATTCAATTTATTTATAGACTCATCACACTTTTCTTCGATATGTATACCTATAAATTCCTTTGTTGCTTCTTAGGTTTGCTTTCCTAGCTTATGAGTGGGATAATTTCTTTAAGTTACAACATTGGCATCAATATTTGTCTCCTTAGTAATTTTAATATCCTTTACTCTATAACCTTTGCTTCCACATTTAAATTGGTTTTTCTTTATTCAATTAAGGAAATTTGGGGGTTTTCAACCTCAGGGTCAATTTTGTTGAAAATAATACTGAGAGGGGGGGTGAATCAGTATTATCTAGTTCTTTTAACAAATCTTCCTTATTTATACTTTGAATTATTTTTGCATATCAGTACCATAAAGTAATGAGTAAGAAAAACAGACAGTCACATCAGAGAACACCAGATATAAGGTGGAAACCCAATGTGGGTGAAAACCACTTGCTGCAATATGTCTCTATCTTCTTTCAAATTAGAAACTCCTTTTACAATGGTCTTGTACTGGTGCAGTCCTTTACCAG
>APFE031111698.1:78677-92137 GCA_000404065.3 Pinus taeda | reverse complement strand
TGACTATCATTATGGTTCCATTCTCGTTGTACTTGTAATGGTTGATGTTGAATTATATCCTTCCTGACTAATGTATAATTGCATATATTAGATTTCACGCTTGGGTTTGTGTTTACTCTCTTTGTGTGCAGGTGTCCATTCACGTGGATAGTGGAGGATCGTGACCGGCCAAGGCAAAGGAACGCGAGTGCCATCTCTTCTACGAACTAAAGCGTTGAATCTCAAGTAGGTCTTCATTACCTACTCTTTATTTGCAATTAGGAACTTGCGTGATAGCATTGTCTGATTGTTGCTAGACCCGTTCTGGGCTAGTAGGGATCGCCTCTATCCGTAGAGGGGATTTCCCTCTCCAACAATTTGGCGACTCCACTGGGGAGTTTAGCTTGTTGTTTGTTTTGTAAACTTAGACGGAGTCTGAAACACGACCAAATAGCCTTCGAAACACTATTTCTTTGCAGTAGTGAAGTAGATCAAAACCGCTTCAGTTGATCTCCGGTTTGGCTTATGAACTAAACAACTTGGAGTTTGTCTTGTCTCTTTGGTTTTTCTTTTGATTGCTTGCTTAGATAAGCCTTTGGATCGAATTTCTTGCTACCCCTGTACGTTTTGACTTGCTTTAAGCTTGTAACCCAAGCCCTGGACTGCGTATTCTTCTTTTGAAATTAGCAAACTTTGTTAGTGCGCTTTTCGCCTTCACAGTCGCGCTAGTGGCCTTTGTTGCTAACTGACAACCCGTGCCAATCCCTGTTTAGCGCGAGTTGCAGCCTGATAATCGCGCCAGGCCGTGTAGTTTTTTGGTCCACTTGTTTTGCTTGCTGTCTGAGCTTGGATTTTCTTTTTTCCACCTCTTTTTCAGTTGCTGGAGTGTGCTTAAGCCCTGTTTGACTGGTTTGCAACCTTTGTCCTCCGGGTGTTTGCCTCTTTCCATCGATTTCACACCTCAACCCTAAGGCATCTAGTGGCCGTGTGTGTCGAGCCTCCCGTGGGAGTTTTGGGTTCTTTGATTATCCAGTTGACCTTGTGATTGCTTTTCATGTCTTCTTCAGTGATTGTTGAAGTATTTTTGAGTGATTTCCGAACAACTTGCTCTTGTTTGCTTGGATTTCATTCCAGCTTTGTTTGAGCTTGGATCACATAGCTTGTGCGAAGCCTTGTTTTCCTTTCGATTTGGAGAACTTTTTCTTAGTGTCTTGGGATTTCATTGAGTCTTCATTGGGTGAATTTGCTTCTTTGCTCAGTGTTGTTATCTTTCAAAATTCGTTCTAAGTGCATTGTGCTTGTAGAAAGGAATCAAATAATCTCTTTTGCATTTAATAGCGAATGGAATAGAACTTTTCGTTATTTGCATTATTGAAAAGAAAAAGTTTTGTTTATTTGCCATTAGCTACATTAGGTTGTTTGGTTGATTGAGTTCGTTTTGTTTGATTGAAACTCTTAACCCTCTTGTAGTTAGTATTCATCGAACGAAATGGCTTTCTTTCGCATATAGCTTGCATCTAGGAAATTGTGGAAGATCACATACGGTAGGGCCTTAAACCGAAACTTAACTAAGATCAACCATAAAATAAACCGAATTTACTTAAAAACGCATTGGAACATAACGCAAACATTCTAGAGGTCTAGGCTAGGGACGTGCTCCGGCGTCGTTAAACCTAGTCACTCTTGTTTTCGCATTAAGTTTGGGTGATTCCTCCTGGTGTGATTCAATTGTGGTCTAGCACGGATTTGGGCTCCCACGTACCGTCGCGTATATATGGGGAGACTCCACTAGGTTTGCATCCTTTATCCATAGGAAGCCGAGTCTACCGCCTTGTGAACCGTAACACACCGAACACACCATTCGGGAAGATTGACTGTAGTACGGAAAGTCCTTGGTTCTCATACGATTGCCAAGGTGTATAAGCAGTTTTACGGATTGCTTGGTAAACCTTTTGCTTAGAATCTCCAGAGCAGTCACTTTTGATCCTTTTCGGACTCCCTAAAAGAAAAGGTGTAAGTGAGCGTCTTTTCACTTCGTGCTCATTTATTCGAAGGAGACTAGAGTCATCTTTTTGTCCTTTTCTCGACTCTTAAAACATGAAAAGGTCAAGTTCAGTTCCTGTGTCTTAAAAATTTATTTGGCCACGATAACATTACCTGGTTAGATCTTGTATGTGTTAGCTTGAGTAGGTTTCGTTTTGCTATGGAAACTTTTCCAGGGTTCACCAACCCAAGTTCCCCGCCTGACGGGAATCCTAGTCATTTCCCTCCTCTTGGGAACGTTGGTGCTCCTTATATGGTGACATTATCCCTTCCAGGGTTAACTGTCGAGTTGCCTGTTTGGTTGTTTTCAACCTCTTTGGTCCCTACCATGTCGGCTGATACTCCATCAGTCCCTCCACCTGCGCAACATCATGTTAAACCTAAGGTAGACCTCTCTCCTTCGACGCCTACTTCTAAGTCTCCTTCTTGTACTTCGCCTGGTGAAAGTTACGATTCGAATAACCAGGTAGCTAAGAAGAAGAAGAACAAGAAGAAGAAGAAGAAGTCTCTTAAGGGAGAGGCTACAAATACAACTGTTGTTCCCTCGAGCACACCTGAAGTCGGGCCCCTTTCCGCTCCTCCACGGAAGCTTAAGTTTCCTTGCCGATTATGCAAGGAGGACCATCTTCTTCGCGATTGTCCTGGCATTCCCAGGATCTTAGAAGTATGGTCTCGTAATCCGGCCCACCCCTCATCGTCCTCTGAGGCTCACGGCGATGCTACCTCATCAATTGGGAATGGCAAGGGAAAAGGGAAGATTCGAATCCCCTACAGACTTTGTGAAGGCAATCATCCCCTTCACCTTTGTCCACTCATGGATAAAGCCTCCACTGTTTTGGAAAGTCTCCCAGCTCCCTCGCCCCAACTTCCCGTTGGATATCAACATCTTTCTGTAGCTGCAGATCATTCGCCTCCCGACAATGAGATTGGTTCACATTCTTCTCTTGTCCAGGCCCCTCTTCCCGAACCTGGCTGTGCCCAGCCTGTTCCTGACCAACCATTGGTCGGAAAGAGTGTCGACCGGAGTTCACCTCCTGTCGACCACTCTGTTTCGGAAGAGAAAAATGCCCATGTTATTCTCGTCTCATCGGATTCTCCTGAGCTTGATGATGGTTTTCCCATCCCAGCCTCTCTGGAGAATTGCGATTCGGTCCCTCCCACGGAGGGAGGCAACCATATGGTTCCCCCACCAAGTAGTTCGGTCGTTTCCTTCGATTGGAGTCGTTTGACTACCCCTCCCCTTCCATCCCATGTGCCTTTCTGGGTCACCGCCTATGCCTCCCATATGGCGCTGCCTGGAACTGTGTTAGATGAAGGAGCATCGGTTAGTCTTATGCCCGTTACTACTTGGCAGGCTTTGGGTTCCCCATCGCTTGTACCTGTCGCACCGAATCTCACCGCTTTTGACGGAGGAATGAGTCAACCATTAGGGATCCTTCCAAAGTTCCCTATCACTTTGGGAGGAAAGACTGTCTATATAGACGTCTCGGTTACCCAAGGATCTTTAGACTTCAGTCTTCTCCTTGGTCGTGACTATGTGTATGCCATGGGAGCCCTTGTTTCTTCACTTTTCCATGTGGTTTGATTTCCACACGATGGAAGAATAGTGACAATGGATCAATTATAATTCATTTGTCCACAAGCCCCTCCGGCACCATTGTCCTTCCCTCTTGGTTCTCATCCACCAGTTGCATCTGTCTCACCCCAGATCAACTACGTGCCCACCTCTCCCGTGCCTATATCCAACAATGCCGCCATCGTGCATAGTGTCCTGGGGGCATTCGGTCCTGACTTCCGAGACATTGACCTCCCATCGGGAGTGCCACTCTTGGAAGCCCTAACTTCCTGTTCATTATGATGAAGTTCGGGCGGAGCATAGTTCGTTTCCTATGTCAAGCTCCTTAAACAATGAAACTAGGATCGCTCGGAGCATAGTTCATTTTCCTATGTCAAGCTCCTTAAAAAATGAAACTCGGTCTGGCCTGAGCATAGTTCCTGATCTTGTGTCAAGCTCATTAAAAAATGAAACAAGGGTTATGAGCATAGTTCCTGATCTTGTGTCAAGCTCGTTAAAAAATGAAACAAGGGTTATGAGGATAGTTCTTTTACTGTGTCAACCTCATTTAAAAATTGAACAACTCCCTTTTTCCAAGTCGGGACTTTTGTTAAGATCTCGTAAATCAAGTCGAGTCTTTCAAGTCTCGAGAGTGAACCTTCATTCCATCACTTTTTGAATGCAATGAAGCTTGGGGGCATGTACCTCTTTGCGTCGTATGTTGGGGCATGCATAACTATACAAGCATAGTTTTTCGTTTCAAGCTTGTGTAAACATGAAACCAAATCCAAGCAGAGTTCTCTACGGTTCAAGCTTGTGTAAAAATGAACCCATACCCGAGTCACCTTTAAGCTCTTTTCTGACTCGTAAAATATGAAAAGATTGCCGAGTCTTTTTTCCTTTTTGACTCGCTAAAGAGAATCAAAATGGAGGTCTTCTTTCAGCTCTTTTCTGACCATTTAAAGAGGAAAATATCGCCGAGTTATTCCTCTTGGCTCGTTAAACGTTACTAAGGGGCGGTCATTTTAAGTTCTTTTGTCAACCGTTAAAACATAAAAGGATTACCAGGTTTTTGTCATTTCAAACTCGTTAATGGTTACGAAACGACGTGGTTTTGATCACTTTTTTACTTTTTCAGGTCGAAATCACTATTTATGAAAAGTACTCCTCGATCGTATTGGTCGGGAGGTTCTTTCGGGCATTATTTTATACTTTTTCGGGCCCGAGAGACACAACTTTACGAAAAAGGACACCCCTGGAGTTTCCTTTTCTGCTGTCTTTTCAAACTCTCTAAACATGAAAAGACACCGAGTTCTTCCTTTGTCAGACTCGTTAAAACCTGATGACATCGAATCTTGTCAAAATGACGCACCACAAGCATATGCTATCCCCATCAAGCTTGTTAAAGATAATTGGGGTACTCACCAGAAATGGTGGTGGAAAAGAAAATTTTGGGAACCATAATTATTGTCGTGTCGGCAGTATGTCGCTCTTGAACATGGCACTTCTCTGCTTTCGTGTCGGGGTAGGGTATCTCATCTCATTTTTCACTTGCCTCCGTGGGTTTGGGTAATCCTATTTGACCTCTCATCTACTCATTGCCTCGTCATCATGACCTCTGATCCATCGATGTCAAATACTGCCAATTCCATTGTCGTGCCGCCGATATGTTCAAGAGAAGTTGACCTCTAAAAGAAACAACCTCCGTTTAATAGTTCATATAATCTTAATTCACAACATTGTCTCTTCCCGTCTCGTGTCGATGATGTGGGAAACATTATGGCCCACCTTCGACAAAGATCACTTCCTGTCGACTTCAGCTCATTATCCAGGAAAGTGACCTTGAGACTCCCTTCCGGTACCTTGGAGCCTGCATGCCTCAATGGCAGGTTCTTCGTGTTCAACGTGAGGTTTTCATCATTAGCTTCCGATCGAATGACTCTATGGGTGTTCGACACCGGCTCATTTATTCGCATGACGTAGATTGTACCTATACTACCTTGAGGGCCATTGTCATTATTGTTGGTACCTCTCGCATCTGTTAACAGCTTTTATCATTGGCTGGTAATCAGATGATGTTCATGCATGTTCGACTTTAGCTCACATGTTCACATGATTGAACTTGTACTTCTGTTCGGGTCGAGGTGGAGCACAAGACCATGGATTGTGTCTGTTGTAATCCAGGCGTGATTTTTGATACATGACTCATTCATTGGATGGCTGCGACCATACCTGAGTCAATTCATTGATCCTAACCAGATGGCTGTGTCCATACTACGGATCTAGATTATCATGTACTCTCTTATGGATGGCTGCGACCATACCACGTACATCATGTATTTGAACTATCAATTGTATCCCTCAATGCAGATTCTCGGCGGCAGCTATATGTGTTCTTGTAAATAATTTCACCCCTCTCTCTCTCTCGGGCCTCATGCTTTAGGGGGCATCTGTTACATAGTAATTTGTCACCATTGGTCACCGTCCCTGTTACCCCTGTTTTCGTATATTGGAGGATACATTCCGGGACCTATGAGCAGTGACATAGCCTAAAAACACTTGCATTATGTTCCCCTGAGTATGTACTTCATGTTCCCTGAAGACACCTTCTGCAAATTATCCCTGAAAAGTGCCCTTTTTCCATTGGCGCAAGTACACAGTGTCTTACCCGCGCCAATGACTGAGATCCTCAAAAGGGGGCGCGCCCATTGGCGCTCTATCCTAGAGCAACACTCGCGCCAAATAAGTTTAGTAATGATTTTTGGCCAACGCGCACCCATATGTTTTTTGCTCTCTTATCATGGAGTTCTTTGAGGGAAAAATCCACATGATAGAGGTCGAGAGTCATCATTTATCCATGACAACTACCCTTAGTAGCTTTTCAGGGATAATGCCAATCCACAATGGGCGTCCTGGTACATTGTATCTTCCTCCCTTCTCCATCTATTAAAGCCTGTCCTCATGCTTAGACAAGCTAGTTTTTGTGAGTGCTGGAGTAATGCTAGAGTGATAGTAAGAGTTTTGAAGTATAGGGAGGTTATGCTGCCGAAATCCTGAGAGAGAGAAGGTCTTTTGCAAGGCATACATAGCTTCTCGCCCAGCTAGAAAATAGGTTCAACGTCATAACCTTGGTTGTATCTTTCTCTGCTTATTACGCATTAATAGACGACTATCATTATGGTTCCACTCATGTGTCTTTATAATGATGATTGAGTTATATCTTTTCTGACGGATATATAGTTGCATCTATTGGATTTTATGCTTGTATTTGTGTCGTTCTTTGCATGTGCAGGTGTCTGTTCACGAGGATCATGGGGATTGTGACCAGTCGGAGCAAAGGAACGGGAGCGACGATTCTTCTACAAGTACTAGCGTTGGAATCCAGGTAAACCATCATCATCGATCTTTGATTTTCAATTAGGAACCTGCGTGTTAGCGTTGTGTGATTGTTGCTAGACCCCATTTGGGCTAGTGGGATCGCCTCTGTCTGCAGAGGGGATTTACCTGTTCAACAAGGGCGCGTTGTTGTGGTTTGCTTGGCCCGGTGGCGGTTGAAAAGCTGGTACAGTGCCTCCAATCATTTTTTCCATGGGAGTGTGAACAAACAGAATCACAATGAAAGTGATATTTCGTCACTTTTTAACGAAAATCGGGTTTGGTGGGTAATTTTGGTATTTAATGAGAAAATGATGTCAGCATGACGGGACCTGTTGTCGTTGAGCGGAGGGTACGGGATGGTGATGTGGCAGTGACATCAGCGAGGTGTCAACGGGAGGGCAGTGAGTGGTTTACCCCACACCGCTTATGGGCTTAAGTGGTTTCAGATGGGGGGGCCACGAGGAGCGCGGGCGATGGACATGCATCCTGGTACGGGTGATAATACCTCCAGTTCCCCATACGTTAAAGTGCAGTGGCAGAGGGGGTCGCGATATGTATATTGGCTGTCCGATGGGAGGGCACCGATCGTACGGTAGGCGCCCGTTGGATGTGACGGAGGGTTAATGCGTGGGGGGCCAGCGTTTAAATAATAACAAATCATATCAGGGTTGCGTTGATTGGTTATCGGGGTTGAGATTAGGTTAGGTTTATTAATTAACCCAATGTTAATTAACCCTTTGGATGACGCACAACAAGCTATTAATAAATCCCAAATGGATCTATTAATCCCTATTATATGCAGTTATATGGTTTATTTAACCAGTGCGAGATACTCATATTTGGGGATTGTATTATACATAGTACGAGGAAGGGGAAAGACTATAAGGGATTTATATAATAATGTTAACAATCAATATGAATTTATGAAATAACCAGCACTAAGTGTAATGTTGGAAATCTAGCGTTTGACACTTAGGCTAGAAGGAGTTTATACAAGGAATGTCGCCACTTTTCTAAGTAAAGTAGGAACTCACTTAGGCTATTTATGAAATGGAATGAGATAAGCGGTTTTAGAGGATATCAAGCAGATCTTAATATCTCTGGGGAAATTAGTAAATGATTTCAGGGAAAAACAATGAGGGGAGTTAGTCATGCTTTGCTCGATCTGCATTCAAACATCTGCCATGGTACTTTTGATAACAGTAAGATGAACATCTTGAGAAACAAAACCTATCACAAGTTTCTTTCTGCAACACCAAAACTGCCTACCCATCCTACTGTACCTAACATTTTTTCTTCTTTTCCTTGGGTGCACTTGGACTGGAAAACCCTCATCAATTTTCTTTTCTTTTCATGGGAATCCTACCTAAGTCTACACTTATTTCATCCAAGGGCTCAGATTAGACTGTTGAGCTCCTTTACTTCTCTACCTATCTATCTATCTGCCAAGGATAAACAATTTGGACAGATTTTTATTCTCTATTTCTAAAACAGGAAATTCAAACATGAACTGGCCAAGATTAAACTATTTGGCCAGTCATCAACTGTGGCAAAAATTCAGTTGTACAAGATGTTTTATTTACTGAAAATGAGATAGTAGTGGCATTTGGAATTGCACACTTTCCTGGTCCTTTTCTTTGGGGTTCATTTCCTTTCATTTTTTCTTTTGACCAATTATTGTTTTACCCTTTGATTTTTCTTTTAGGGTATACCCTCTTTACATTTTTTATTTTTTTGATTTTTTCATAATATGGAAAACCTTTACAGCAGGGAAAGGATGAACATATTGTAGAGCTAAACCAGTCAATCATGAAATATGACACCTATTGGCATAGGAGTATAACATGTAGTACATCCACAGTTTTCTCGACACCAAAGTGTCTTGTGAATCGACTATAGTGCACCTCACAAATTAGCTTAGCATGCTCGCTTGAGGAACACAAAGGTGGCCTAGGTAACATAATAATGCATCCTGGAGGTGGAAATCAAGAACTTGCTTCCCAGATACTAGCATCTGGTATGTCAAGGTGAACTTTGGATCATTTTAGTATAGTTGCAACCATCCATAGGTCTCATGACCACAAAAGCTGAGAACAGTAGTCAGTGCTACAACTGGGGGCTGACTGAGGAATTCTGCAACATGATTGGTGTTTCCCTTTTTATATTTAATGTTCAAGTGGAATTGTTGCAGATATGTAGACCAATTCAGATGGTGATCGTTTTGCAACTTCCCCTGTGTCTATACAAACTGAAGAGGTTGGTGATCGGTTTGGATGACCATATCCTTCCCCATAATGTAGTGATTTCATTGTCGGCAAGCCTGCATGATGGAATACATTTCTTTATCATAGGTGGCGTACTTCTTAATTGTATCGGAAAGTGTCTCACTATGATAGGCCACTGGATGCTAGTGTTGGGTGAGGATTGCACCAATAACATAGTCTAAGGCATCTGTCTTGATTTCAAATGGTTGTTGCAGGTCTGGAAGTGTGAGTACTAGTGCAGAGCAGAGGTGGTGCTTCAACTCAACAAACACCTTATGTTGGGACTCGAACCAATAAAACTTTGTTCTCACCCCACCCTTAGTAATCTGACTCAAAGGCCAAGTAATGTGGGAGAATCCAAACACGAACCTCCGATAAAAATTTGCAAGGCCCAAAAAGTTGCGAAGCTTCGTTAGAGTGGTCAAGGATGGAAATATCGAATGACTTGGATCTTGGTTGGGTCCACACTCACACCATGCTCATCTATGATGTAACCCAAGTATTGGACCTGGATCATGCCAAAGATGCATTTCTCCAAGTTGGCAAACAGTGATTCTGAAGGGTTTGAAGGACTTGTTGAATGTGTTGCAAGTTTTCTTCCCAACTCTTGTTGAAGATGAGGATGTCGTCCAGATAAACTGCCACAAACGAGTTGGTGAAGGCCCACAAGATGTCATCCATTACCCTCATAAAAGTAGTAGGGCCATTTTTCAACCCCGAAGGGCATAACCAACCATTCAGAAAGGCATTCCTTGGATTTAAAGGTGACCTTGCATACATTTGTGGGCTCTATTTGAACCTGGTGATAACTAGAATTCAGATCGATCTTGTCGAAATACATGGCCCCCTTGAGTTGGTCCAGCAGGTCATCAATCCATGGGATTGGATACATGTTCCTGACAGTGATTTTTTTAGTGCCTGATAATCAAAGCAGAGCCTCCAGGTCCCATCATCCTTCTATACAAGTACAATCGGGCTCCCCCAAGGCAAGGAACTTGGTCGAATGTGCCCTTCTTGTAGAAACTCCTAGATTTTCCACTTGATCTCTTCATTTTCCAAAATTGAGTGCCGATATATCAGCCTATTGGGTAGAGGTGCTCCGAGAGTCAGGTCGATTGAATGTTTGACCTAGCAATGCAAGGGTACCAATGTTGATGAGGAGAAGATGTGCTTGTATTCCTCCACAACCGTATCCACCTGCTTTTGCTGCTTGGAGGAACCCTTCCCGGGGAACATTCATGTGGCTACAACATTCCCCTTACTTTGCGAGCGAACAAGAAAGAAAACAAATTTCCTAGTCTGGGAGATGACCTTACGGCATTACTTAGCAGAGATCAAAGAGATGGCGGTAGGTGGGTCTACCTCCAGTATCCTGTATAACTTAGTACCCAAAGAAATAATAATAGAGCGAGGTCTAGAATCATATACAACATGTTGCTTCCATGAGTATGGTTTTCCTAATAATAAATCACAAACTTCCATAGGAGCAACATCACACAATACCTCATTCATAAAGGGATTGATGTTGTAGGGAAGGCGACACTATTGGCTGACGCAGAGATCTTGTCCTTGATGATGCCACCCAATGGTGTATGGATGCAAATGTGTTATAGTCAATAGGCCCAGCCGCTTCACGACCTCTTCTAAAATGAGGTTCTTTTGGCTCCCACTGTCAAAAATGAACTACAACAAAGAACCCTTCACCCACATCTGTGAGTGGAATAGGCATTCCCCCTCTTTTGGATCTTCAAGATCAATCTTCTGGATCTTGGTGATGGCCACAGTGGCATTAGGCTCCGCATCAATTCTGCTCCCCTTTTTCATTCCCTTTATTGAGTTCTGACTCAGAGTTGGAACATGCTTTGGACTCAGAAGCCTTTAGCTCGGCCACCAGTGACTATTTGGCACAACACTCACTTGTGTTGTGAGTGGAGCTCTTATGGAACTCACACCACTTTCCTATGTCCTTCTTTGTCTTTGTGGTATTTTTCTTTGCTTGCAGCTTCGGCAGGTTATCCTAGGTCACCCCACCTTGGCTTTTCCCTTTGCTCTGTAGTTTGAGGGCGCCTTTTCCTTGATTCTGATTCGCATATCCAAATTCTTTCTTTTTCTGTTTAAGATTTTGCGCAATCTTGATAGCGTATTGGTAAGTCATGTCGAGCGAGGAGATGTCTAGGAACTCCATCTCATCCTAGATGTACCTATGTAGGCAGTCACGGAAGTTGAGAACGAATGTTTCTCAGAATCCTTGATACCTAACTTGGTTCAAAGGGTATGAAAAACATTGGTAAACTTTGGCACCTCTTGGTCCCTTCCTTGTCACAGTGTGGTCCACTTTATGTATTTATCCTCATAGCTCCCGATAGGGTAGTACATCTCCTTGGTGGCATCCCGAAATGAATCCCAAGTGGATGCAGCTGAAAATAGTGAGGGTGTACTTTCATTCTTCTTCTCACAATAGGTTTCCCACGAGTCCTTGATGTGGGGGGTAGCTTTGAGACGAGAAAAAGTAATATTTTCCAGGCTAGAAAAATAATGAACAAAAAAATATACTTCTAACAGATTTAACAATTTATCTACGACGTCCACATCTATCTGACCCTCAAATATGGGAATGTCAAATTTAACTTGTACCTTAAAGGTCGTGGCGCTTCCAAAGTAGTTGCTAGAAGTATATGCGTCGCCCTTAAGTAGCCGCTAAAAGATCTTAGCAAAGTTGTCCATCATCGCGTTTCTCTGTCGCTCGAGGGCTTCTTTGAGCAAGATTTTGAAAGGATATCCTCCCCACTCATCTTTCTTTTCTTCCGCCATGGGAGGCCGTAGAGACTTGTGAGGCTAGTCTTGCAAAGGTTCGACCAGTTCAAGCCCTAACTCCTTATATCCTAACCTCGTTGGGGAAATGCAAAGAAAAACAGAGAAAGAGCATACCACTCTTATAACACTGATCCGAATTTAAACATGAACACAAAATTTTTTAGATATAACCATAAATACAGAGATGAAAGCATAAATAACACTTCATTTCATTAATCTAAAATATTGAAATATGCATACAAACAAAATGAAAATAAGACTAGCTCGAGCAATGGCAGTTATCTCTGAGAAGAGATGTGGCGCCTACATGCCTCTGAATTGTGTTACAATGAGGCTTAAGGGTCTATTTATTATTGAAAAACATGAGAAAACACTAAACAACCAAAACCCTAACCCCAGGTGATGTAACACCAATTTGTGGGCCCCATTGGCGTTAGTTGGGTAGAATTTCCCAAGGTCATAACTTGGTCATATTATCTATGTTTGGCACGTATCATACCTTGTTGGAAAGGTCTCTCCAGGTACTAAAAGATTTTTTTTAAGGGTCCTGCCTTTGGCTACGATCCTGCAACGGACCTAAAAGATCGTTGTTTAGGGGGTCTAAATTGCTCTGGAAGTTCAGGACCTGAAAAACTTCTAAAAATAATAAATGCTTAGATAAAAAAAGAAACAAATGAAACTGACCAGAGGTATAGGTGGGATAGGTGGGTGGCCACCAATTTCCACCTGGATCATTCATCATCCCTTAGGAAGCAATGGCCCCCATTGCGTGTAGAACCTCCATGAGGTGAGGAAATTTATGTTGAACCTAGTCCCTGGTGAGCCACTTGCCTTTGTGCAGGAGTTGGCCAGCTTTAACAACCCGATATAGTTGGCTCTTTTGCTGGCAAGTGGTTTTGACCTATGTGTCCATAATCTGATCAGTTGTGGCATGTTCCATGAAGTTTGGTTTAAACTCTACTGGTGTGAGTTGTTATGCAATGTCGGATGTGTCCAGCAATGGTGGGAAGTATGGTTGAAGTATGTCCACATTGAACACTGGGTGTAGGCTAAGGAATGGGGGAATGTTGAGCTCAAAATCATTATCTCCCATAGCCTTGGTAATGGTGTAAGGACCATATTGGAGTGGTTTGAGCTTCCGATGGGCTCTGTTAAGGTGTTCTTACTGCAAATGCAACTAGACTTTGTTGCCCACCTAAAACTTGTGTGGCACCTGATGTTGAACATGTCGCTGCTTGTACTTGGCATTTAACTTCTCCAAGATGTCATCAACCTGTTGGCGGATGTGTTGGATGCGTTCAATAAATCTGGTCACTTTATCAGTCTTGGAGAGTATGTTATGAAACCAGCTCAAGAAAAGATAGAAAAGAGAGATCAACGCCTTAGAATTCAGCCTCTTCGAGGGGGCAACCTCATTTACATTACAT